>JBAMNC010001201.1:0-190000 GCA_037902135.1 Cetoscarus ocellatus
AAAAATATATATTAAACACAATAGCTTTAGTATCATTCCGGAGTGTTTTCTTTCCGTTTCTTTTGCTGTATTATTCCTCTGTTTTGCGTATTTCCACCATATTTTCTGCATGTTTTATCGTCTTTTTGGCATTTATCCTCTCTTTCCTCATAGTTCGTGTTTATGGATTCCATAAATAGTAATTTTAGAAATATTGGAGGAAGAATGTTGAGATCTCTGTCTTCAGCTTGACAGAAACTGCTGAGGGACTACCATCAGTAAAAAAAATGCCCTGGACATGGTCTAATATACAGGCTGTAACATGGACACTAAATGCTGTAGGCAAACAAAAATGTTTTGAGTTTATGTCAAATAGGTGAAGTTTATTATGGGTCATCTCAGAAAAATTCTACATGTTCATTTACAACTGTTTATGAAGAGATCCTGTTAAAAATTAAATCTGTTTTTATTCTTTTTCTCGTAATTACACACTGTTTTAAGCATTTACAACATAATGATGACAAATACTTGCAAGAATTGTTTACTTTTATTTCTCGTGAAAAAGGGGTGAAAAAATGTATTTAGAGGACAATTCCTGAACACTTTATTGACAAAAAAAGAACCAGGTGGACAATTTTATAATTATAGTGTTAACTGTCATGTTTTTTTACTTATGTACTGCATATGCACAAATAAGTTATTTCTATTATTATTAAGCACTTTGTGCTACCAGTTTTTTTGAAAAGTGCTATATAAATAAAGTTGATTGATTGATTACTGTGCAAATTTTTATTTTCAGATGTTTGCCCAAAAATATGAGGTGACATATCACATATGTTCACATTGCATCAAAATAAAAAAAAGTCAAAAATTTTTAACAGGTGCTCTATTATTTGTGTATTCTACTTCTTACTGAATCGAATCACCACCCACAGAATCGAAATCGCATCGAATTGTGATGTTCTTAACAATGCCCAGCCCTACAAATAAAAGTTTGATTGATTGATTGATTGATTGATTGATTGATTGATACCTAGTAACACTTTTTGCTTCATGCTGGTAAAGTCCTACTTGTGCTTTTAGACCATCAAATTTGAGTACATGTACTCCAAATCTAAGTACTAGTAGAGCTGAACTACGGTTAATATCACTGATATCACATTTCTGTATTCATGAGGACAAAAGGTCAGGAGCACTGATGTTTTTTTTTCTGTCTGCAGGTTTCGTTGAAGGTCTGCAGACTCGGGCGTCTTCGATCAGGGTTTTTTTTTTTTTTTAACTTTAAATCTTCTTTTGTTTAATCTGTGTGACATTTGAGCCACCAGACCCATGTTCTGACTCCTGCGCCCCTCTTACTGTGGGGACTTCTCTCCTGAACTGAACTCCAGGTGCAGCTCTTCCCGTCTTGCGGTTCTGCGGTGTTTTTCTGCGAGGCCACCGGTTCAGCTCACGGCTCAGACACTTGGTCAGCTCTTCACGGGTCAACTTCTCCTCCCAGCAGGAAGAAGTTGAACATGGAGACAGCCGTGGTCCGCCTACTGGAGACACTTCCTGATGGAGTGTGAAGGTAAGAGTCCTCAAACAGCTTAGTCCCAACAGATGAGGAGATACCTTCACTCTCTCCTCTGTCCTCAGTCGGAAGAGCTCCATCTCCCTCCAGGATCTCCTTCGTTTTGCCACCCGAGGCGGAGGAGCTCCCGGCGTACCGGCCTCTCCCCTGCTCCCTCCATCTCCTTCCACCACCTGGTGAACACCTCAACGAGGACCTTACGGAGGGAAGGGCAGAGGGGACCGCGGCCTGTTCCCTCAGAGCGAGCCGGAGTCCAGTCGCCTCCTCCTGCCCATCAGCTCCTCCTATCAGGCCTTCAAGAGCTCCATGGAGCAGGTGGTCAGCCACCCCACGTGCACCCTCCTGCCCACAGACAGCTAGAAGGGGAGGTCCAGCTCCAGAAAATATGCAGGAAGTACTTTTAGAGAAAAGGCTCATGCTTTCCATTTAATCGTTCTCAGTGTTAGTCGCTGCCTTAAATCTTCACTCATTCTTTAATGTTCACCGGAGCAACAGCGAGATCCACATGTGACAGGTCCACCTTTTCCACATCAGCGAGTCTCTGGTGAGTTTGGCCGATTACATCAGTCTTTGGTGTTCTATTGATCAACGATTTGCTTTAAGTTTAATAAAAAATGAAGAATGCTGCAATACTGATCTGAGGGGGCGGGAGCTACAGCAGGCTGCGATAATGAGCAGAAAACACACATGTAGGGTGGAGGCTGTATAGCTGTGACATCATAAGCCCAGGAAGCAAAAACAGAGTGTTTTAAGGGGCATTTTCTTTAACCCTTTAGCTCCCACAAAAAATAGCCATGACAATGTTTTTTTTTGTGACAAACTGAGGCACTAATGCAACAGTTATTATTATTTTATTTTTTTTTACCACCCTAGGCATTTATAAATCATTGACCTCTACCAAATGGTTTAGCTGGGAGTTTATAGTTGAGGAAATAATTCCATTGTAAAAGTAAAAAGGAGAACAAAAATCAAGTGAAATGTTTTTGAGAAACACTTACTTTTTGGATGTCATATTCATTTCATATAAGCATTTTTGGTTTTTTATGTCCAGTTTTATTATAATGCTAGGATTACCTATCTGAAAAAATTTGCTTCTTTAATAAGAAGTTAATATGAAATTAAATAACATTTTTTTCCTCTTACTGAAATTACATTAATTCTGTTGGTTGGCCATAAAAACCCAGCTCAATGAGCATATTTTGTATTATATTTATTTCATTTTGATGTCATTTATCTTACCCCTTAAGACTTGTTTAAATTGTATAAGTTACATTTATCTGTTGAGTAAGGTCTCTGGTACCATCATACATTCAATATGCCATCTTACCTCTGAACATTTTGTTAGAAAGGGATTTTTACGTTTGTGGATGGAAGATTTAAAAATCTACTACCTTTAAAACAAAAAGGAACAGCTGCTTTTTTCTAGCATTATGGTTAACCCCCATGAAATATAGATGGCCTAATCAGGGTTAAGAAGTTTGGTGCATTTATGAATAAGATACCCGTTACTCAAAGTTTGGTCTACCAAGAAGTTGATCTGTGAGTTAAAGAGGAATGGAGCATTTCTGTGAATTTAGAGTCTAGTGAAAGGTGTCGTGATCTTCTGCTACTCAAGACCCTTCAACAACATCAGAAGGAAAGAAAATTGATTTAACAGGTCATTGGACCTTTAAATTTTTGCTCCAGTGTTGAAACAGTTATCAAATATCGAATTTCTTTCCTGGGATTGATTCGAAATATATTATTCTGGTACAGTGACAACCTTATTTTATTGACCTACTCTGAGGCTTGTAGTGTAATTAAAGCTAACATGATTAGCAAATATTTGATTAATCAAGGCAAAAACAACGGTCCTTGAGGAAATCATCGTAGCCTCCACCTTAGGACAAACTTTGACCGATTCAGAATGATTAACCTGTTACAGCAAACACCATAATCTGTTTTTACCTCTGTATTAGTCGATATGAGGCCTGTATGGATTGTTTCAGATGATTTGACCAGGAGGGGTTCATTTTTGCAAGAGTTAAATGCTGTTTTTCTTGTTTTAAATGTGTTCCTTGCAAAAATTTACTGTAACACTGAAAGAAATAAGTCCATTTTTGTTAAGTACAGAGCTTGAGCTCTTAACCAGAAATATCGGTATCAGCAACAATGAATGAAAAATACTGGCATATTGGATATCAGCAAAAATCCAATATCGTGCATCCCTAATGATAATGTCAGATAATTGCCTCATAATCTAAATATTGTTCCAGCAGGTGGAACATCTCTGCAAGTATTTTAGCTGAATATATATGAGCGAGGGATGCATGGTATTATTAGATAATTGCTTCAAATATTAACATCAGCAGACACAAATGTTTTAGCTATATGTAATAGCATCAAGCTCGTTGAGTTTTTGCACATGAATTTTAAATTGGAGGTTTAAACTGAAAACATGGAGCTATTTTTCTGTCCAAACAACAAATTATTAGTCAAAATCATTGGATTGAAAGTCAAAATAATGACATTAAAAGCTGCTTTTTTTTTTTAAAAAGGAAAATCAAATTATTGTTAAGTTGTATGTTTAACAGCTTTGTGCAAAATAGACCACGAACAGGAGTTTTGCCTGCAACTTTAAAGTCATTCATTCTTCACTTACACAGCTTACCTTTTAATTTCTTCATTATTCTTCATTTGAGCATTAAAATAAATTTGATGGTATTGTCTTTAAAGACTTGGTTAAAGTGGAAAGTACCTTCAATAGCAAACATTTCTACAACCATGCTCTTTTAAGAGGTGTACAAACTGTTTTCAATTTCTATGCTGAATTTATCAAGAGAATTGTCGTATATCATATGTTTGAAATGAAAACCAAAGTCTGATCTTAAACACTCTTGAACACGTCAGAAATGTGCATTTCCCTTTAAACTTGAAACCTTTTAAAACATTTTATCTTTCATATGGTGCTGAAATAATTTTGTTTAAACTGTACATAGTTAAAAAGCTTCTTTTTAGTGCCTTTTTTCCTTTTTCTCCTTTTATTATTTTTTATCTGAAGAAAAAGAGATTTTGTGATGCACTGTTTTATAAACTTGTTCGTAATCACTTGATGTTTTCAAAAAAAGTTTTTTATGTTAAAGCTGATTTGCTTCTGAATTAAGGCTGAAACTTGATGTGACTGTTTCCTTTTCTCACATCTGAACACTGAGTTCATGTGATTCAGGATTTCTCCACAGTTAGCATCAACAGTACCACATATTCATTCACAGGCCACTTTATTAGGTACACATAACTAGCCAGTTTGGGCCCCCTTCACTTCCAGAGCTCTTTAATTCTTGGTCTGAGAATTTGTTATTGTCTGATTTTTTTTTTTTTTTTTAATTTAAATAATTGAGCAGTTGAGCAGGTGTACCTAATGAAGTGGCCAGTGAGTTTAAACCTTTATACTTCTCATAACACTGCAGACATAAATTTACAATATTAAAAGGTTTAACCTGTTACAGTACTTAATCTGCATGATTTAATTTGCTACCATTTTCCTTCCTCTGTTCCTCCATCTGTATTGTTATTTATCTGTTCTGTGTTCGCTGCTTGTTTATCCTTATCTATGTTTTGTGGATTATAAGCTTGGAAAATCTAAGTTTTCACGTCCTGGTTATGTCTGTTTTATCATGGTGAATGCCTCTCTCTGATTTACTCAAAGACAAAACATTTTGTTCACAGTCTCTAAAATGATCTTTATTTAGAAGTGTATTTAGTGAGTCAGTAGAAGGACATTAATATGATGTGTTATACATTTTTATATCAAACATTCAGTCACTCATTAGCTTCATCACTAATCTGCTTACCATCCATTCATCTACCGGTCCATTCATCCATCCATTCTGTTTTTTTACAAATGTTTAAAATTTGTGATGAAACCAGTATTTTTTTTTCAATATCAGAAAATGAACTGTTCACTGCGTGGAAGCCAATTTCTCTAAAAGAAAAATAATCTAACCAATAACTCATTATCCTGAGACACTATCTCAAATCATAATATTGGGAGTTCTGATTTTGTGATAAATATTTAAAAAGTAATGGAACAGAAAACCATATGTATTGTTCATAATAATAATAATAACAATAAATAATACAGCATTTTTACTCTTATTCTTATGGATTAGTATCATAATTGTTTTCATGATTTACACTTTGTCTGCCTCAATCATGACTTAGTGTCTAAAAA
Source organism: Cetoscarus ocellatus (assembly GCA_037902135.1). Lineage (NCBI taxonomy): Eukaryota > Metazoa > Chordata > Actinopteri > Labriformes > Labridae > Cetoscarus > Cetoscarus ocellatus. The sequence goes on from JBAMNC010001201.1 coordinate 5,760, forward strand.
AATTAACTTTAATTTCATTACTAAGACATTTTAGATCACGTAATTTTGACCAGGAGACTAATTTTTTATTCAACCCATGCTGATATTGGATCCTTTTTTAAGTGGTACACCTGGGGTTCATTAAATGACTGAAAGAGGAACGGTGATTTTTTTTTAACAGAGATCAGACATTTTGTCTGTGGACAAAAATAGAATTCCTCGATTAATGTTGGAAATCTGACAAGAAGGTAGAATACTGAGACAAAATTAAAAACTCTTAGATAAAAGTCAGACCTCTGACTAAAAACAGAATTTGGGGGTTAAAGTCAGAATACAGAGATTACAATTAGGAAAATTCTGAAACCATTAGCCTGGTATGTTAGACATACAAGGAATTTGACGCTGGTTTACTTCACTTTCAAAGGACATACTAGATACACACCAGAGTATATATGCATATACAAACAGAACAGAAGCAGAAAAAGTAAAGCAGGAATTAAACATTTTAAATCAAAATTAAGGTAAGGAATAGGAATAGAATATGTACAAGATAAAAAAACAAGAAACAAACTGACAACAAACATCAACAAGCAAGAAACAAAGTTACATTTAGAGAAACATATAGTTTATTTATTAAATCAGGGTTATTGAAGCTAAGAGATAATAGAACTCCAGACATAAGATAAGTTAAGATAAGATATTCCTTTATTAGTCCCACAGGTGGAAATTCCAAAATATACAGCAGCTGCAGGATACAAGAGAAGTATAAGAAAGAAGCATACTGAAAAATAAGGTAATTACAAATCAATACAGTAATGTAAAAAAAGATTTATTTATTTTTTTAAGTATATACTATATAGTCAGTGGCATACTGACCGAATATCATTACTGAATATGCTCAAAGCCAAACACAGAGTTTTACCAGAAAACCTACAAAAGCTTTTGGTGTTTACTTCAGAAGATAGAAATCATAGAAGATTCAAATTCAGATTAACCACACGAGCCTAATGCAAAAGAGTTTTCATCAAGGATGTAGGACACAACAAGAAGTAGAACAGTGACCACATTAAAATTAATAATTTGGTTAAAATTGATGAGCTTTCGTGCTTTAAATTACATTGTTAATTTGATTCAAATGTGCTTGTTAAATGACCATCACTAAAATATGAATAGTAGCTTCCTACCTCTCAATAGTCGCATTGTTTGGAACTATTGAGGGCTCCCGATCCGCCATTGCTGTCCAATAATCAGTCCAGCGGCGTCTGCCGAGATCGTCACTCTCTCTTTCGAACCCTCTGTCAAAAGCGGGTAGTGTAGATTTTTAATTGAAGACGATGTACCACTCTGCCTTTGATTTCGTCAACGAAGCTTTTTATTTAGGCCCTGTTTACATGGAGACTCTCTCACCTGAAACGCAAAGGTTTTTCCTTTGCATCTTCAAAAGCAATCCGCGTTCACACGGGGATGCCAGAACAACTTAAAACGCTGTAGCGTGCATGCCAGTCCAGTAGATGGCGATGTAGAATTGCAGAGAAACAGCGCTGTTACAACACACGTACGAAGAAGGAAACTTTTCACAAACAACAATGGTGAGTGGACGCACAAAGATGCGGGAGTTTCTTGTCCTGACCACAAATATGTCTGGATAGTTTTGTCTGGATAACAAACTGAGCACGGTAAGCAGCACACATCTGACTCGGTAGACAGCCAAAGCTGTTGTTGTTCCTGGTATGCGAGTGCAGCCTTCATGTGAAAGAGTACTGCACATGCAGTGACGTCAGCGTTTCACCTGGAACGCTGAATCCCTTTTACATGGAGCTGGGTGGCGATGCGTTGTCAAAACGCTCCACTCTGGACCCTGGTTTCAAAAGTTTGCGAAATCAGGCACTCCAAGCACCGTTCCCATGTAAACGGAAGGTGAAAACGCAATGAATAGTATTCGGATTTGGCCAAATCCGGCCTCGTGTAAACGGCCCCTTAATTTAAGGCTTGATGATTTCCCGGAAAAGTCAACAGAGTGAGACGTCTTTGTCTTTCTCTCCCTTTCTGACGCTCCGCCCACGACGTGCTGCTGCCACGTCATCGGACACTCCGTCACCACCAACAACATCCAACATGGCGGCGTCCGTCCGGGAGAAGCAGACTGGTTCGTTAAACTGATATTTTTTCAACTTTTCCGGTGATTTTCTACGCAGGGGACGAAGTTAACGGATACCGGGACTTTAAACCGTCCTCAGTTTGTCTCTGGAGATTTATTCAACGATGTCATCGCCCTAAACCGGCTAACCGACCCATCTTCATCTCTAACTAGCCGCAAGTCGAACTGATTAACTGACGTTTCAGTTTCACTGCTGACACACAGATTCATCATACTTCCATTTAACGCGAAATCTGAGTGATTAACCACACTAATAATCAGTTAATTAAAGAATTAAACATCTTATTAGCCTCCATGCTAACGATACTGCTGGCTGTATAAAACAGTGTTAGCTTGGTGAGCTAAACAGATGCAGGCAGCAGATTTTCAGTTAAAGTGTCGAAATTCTCCAAAACAAGAAGGCAGGTTAAAGCTGGACTATGTCAGAAATATGTGGTTGTATGTGTTATTGTGGATGATGTCCCCTCAAAAAGCCCCCGTAATAAAGACTTTAACTTGCTTGGAGAGCAGTTTCTGTACCAGGAGAAATATCTTATATTTTGATGTTCAGAAAGTGCAGGTGATCTGCTGTACATTGTCCTGTACTATTTTGCACTTTTCGACACGTTACCAACGAACACAAGTATAAAAAGTGTTTGGACAGCCCGTGCATTAGTGATCTATTCATTAAGAATGAAAGTGTAATTTCTTTCAGTTCAGTCACAGTCAAAGCACTAAACAATCAGAAAAAGACATTAAAAACTTCAAATTGACTGCTTCATAAAAACATCAGAAATTTTGAGTATTGTCATTTTGACACCACTGATCAACTAATGACTAAGATCATGGTATTTACTGAAGGTTGTTTTTGAATCTACATTAAATAATTCGCACTCAAAGCAAAGCATTAAAGCTACATTTAATGAGATAAATGCGGAATTATCTCCAATTAAAGCAGCTTTTTTAATGCAAGTACTTGTTGTTTCTTTTAAATTAATTTTGCCATTTTATCTCCATTTCACCAGAAAATCCAACTTAAAATACTAAAACATATTTGACAAAAGTGACCCAGCCAATCGAGTATTTATGAATTTTGTTTATTGATGGATATTTAAGTTCATTTGACTCAGGATCGAAGAGGTCAGCTCGGGGCCATTGGTTAGCAGGATAACGCCCCTCGCCACACATCCAGGGCTGCAGGAGCTCAAGATCCAGGTCCTTGAGGGCCCAGCTCAATCCCCTGAGGTCCTATGGTCACACCTCAGATTTGGTTTAAAAGATAGTGTTGGTGCCTCCACATCTATAATGCACATATGCAAAGTTTTGGGTGGAAAATCTTCAGGGATTCTGAACTCTTGGCCTTTAAAAAAGGACTTTTGTGCTTTTTGATGCTTGAGAAATGCTTTTTAGGGTTAAGATTCAAATTTATTGTCATTACACATGCACAAGTTCAGAGGAACGAAAAGTTGTTTGCCAACCAATCCAGAAGTGCAGTGTATTAGACTGTTGTATACAGAAAGTGTGTTAATATATATCTATATGTGTTTACAGAAAAAGGAATCACACTTATGTTATTTTACAGCCAGAAGACAATGGTTTGAAATATACCATCAAATACTGTATACAGATATACTAGGCACTGTGAATAGATATGGTGTTCTATTGATCACTGTGCAGATTTAAATATTATGTGGATAAGTATGACTCTAGACTAATTATACTCATGTACACATGTTATATAGATAAATATTAATAACTAGACAGAATATGTTTCCGTGTGCCAATATCTTTAAAATAAGCAGACTTTTTGCCTAAATTTGCTTTCCAGGGTAATTTGGGCCCCCACTTTCAGATCCTGTCACCAGAAAATGCCTTTCTCTTCTAGTTTCTGAGTTACTGATCTCCAAAGTGGCGAATATTTTATATGTGAAAATGGAAAAATCAATTTTCAGGGGGCCAGTGTCCGCCTACAATCATTCACAACAGGCTATTGATGCTGGATTCCTTCAATTTAAGGACAGGGCTGTCTGCAGGAGGAAACCTGACTCTGCAAGGGTCTTAAATTAGAAGTTAGGGGACCCTAAACATGAGTTTGGCTTTTAAAAAAAGCACTTTTTGACCAAATTTTAACCAATAAAATTCACCATATGAACAACTACCCATGGTCTACAATTTTTTCTACATAATTGCACGTCTTACAATAATTTGTTAAGAATATCAGTTTGCTCTCTCACCACCTTCATATTTAAATATTTTTTTAAATGTCAACCTTTTTCGTCCTGTGATGTCAAACATTTTTTTAGTAGAATCATATTTTAATTCTAAGGTTGTTGTTTTAACAGCTTTATTATAACTTTCCGTACACTCTTTAATAATCTTCACTGCAATTTAGATTAAAAATGAGTGAATTATGTATAAATGCCCATTTTTGGCACCTGGATCATTCGATTAAATCAATTATTCTGTTGTTTTGTTCACTTAAAAACCAGCAAATCTTAATTTAAACGGTTTTACAGATTGATAGATGATAAATGTCCATGTTTTGTGTTTATAAAAGCTCATCCTGAACACTCTGTGTGTTTGCTTTTCTCCTGCAGTCGCTCTAAAGCGAATGCTGAACTACAACGCTCCTCCTGTGAAGAACTCAACAGCTGAGCCAGTATGGAAGGTTAGTGTTGAATATCTGAAAGAATTTTTGTTTTTTTCCTGGATCAACATCTTTTGTTGTCAACAAAAGCTCACATCAAACACAGCTCACAAATACTGCTCACATTAATATCATATTAGGCCATATTAAACAATAAGAGCTGTTGGTGTGTTTGAAAACTGACCTTCAGACCATGAGAACAGACAAATCTAACATCTTCTGTTTCCTCTCTTCTCTCTTTTGTTGGCGTTGTCTGTCATTTTGTTTGTTTGTGCGCTCAGGTGTTGATTTACGACCGATTCGGCCAGGACATCATCTCCCCGCTGCTGTCCGTCAAAGAGCTGAGAGACTTGGGGATCACTCTGCACCTGTAAGAGACACCAGTTTCCTCCATGTCTTCATTATAGTCTAACCTGAAAACCTGTCCTCTCCTTAACGATGCATATTCACCATCACCTGTAGGAAAAATCAGATGAAGTCATGTGACACAGATTTTTAGTCTTTAATGGATGAATGAAGGCCACCACACTGCAAACAGCTTCTCAGCCCAACTTTGGATCAACCTGACAGACAGGAAATCTGGAAATCACTCATAAAATAAAAATCGGCGTGGTATAAAAATTCTCCCCTGTACAACAAGTGCTAAGCTAGAATGGTCTGTAGATTTTTTTCTTACTTGTCCATCTTTTAATCACAGATATACTCAGGGGACTGGAGCTGGGTATTGATTCAGATTTCCCAAATTGTTTTGATTAGATTCACAAGGGCCCAATTCGATTGATTTGCGATTTCATTTGATTTGATTGATTTCAATTCGGTTAAGGATATTTCAGCCACGGTACCAATTTTACCTGAATATGGAAGAGATTCTCAGAGAACTAATGCTGTAAATACTAGAAACTAACTCTGACTTTGTGCATAGTTAAAATATTAATGTTTACATTAAGAATTGAGCCCAAAGCAGTTACAGTAATCATGTACTTTTTGTTAAACATATCCTGACCAAAACAAAAATGTAATAATATAAATCAAATCAAACCACAGGGCAGGCAGTGTAAATAAGGTGGCTACAAACAACGCTGTATGGTTGAGTGTCCTTGCATATGAATGCTTCGACAGTCTTGGTTATTTTCTTTGCTCGTGGAGAGTTTGCTGGTAACTTACATACAAATGCCTTCACAAACTGCATTTGCTTTGGGTCTGACGTCTTTGCAAACTGCGTTTCCCGTTGGTGTCTCGATAAATGATTTCGGAGATTTGTTGTGTTTCCACAATATGTCACTTGCACACTGCATATCTTGCATATAGTTTTACTCTTGTCCAGTTCATTGCTGCCTTCGTTTTTTAAATCCAAAATGCATCCAGACATCTGCCTTAAAAGTTTGTTGGCGGTACCTTCAGTGCTCCCGCCATGATGTATTATTTAACAACGCTCGTTGCTGAGTGACGAGATCTCGCAAGATCTCTGATCTGGTCACGCGAGAAGTGACATGGCATTATGGGAAATGAATGGCTGGTCACACGAGACTACTCGGTATTAAAATGCAGGCTGCATTACACACAGAAAAGACGTATTAAAAGATCGATTTATGGATTTTATGAATCGATATTGGGCCATTCAATGGAAAATCGATTCAAATCAATTAATCGATTTTTTAAAACCCAGTTCTACAGGGGATCACCTAATTTCCCCTACATTAACAGTGTAAGAGGCTGGGGACCTCACTGACGAGGGTGAAAAGCCTGGAAAAGACTTTTATTGTTAGGATTTTATTTCACAAATGACTCTTTTTAATCACAAATTCCACTAAACTACAATGATATCAAAAAAACTATCTCAAGTGTTTTGAGATAGTTTCATTTTTTGTTGCAATATATCCACGGTATCTTGAAGCGTTTGTGGTTTGCTCTGCAGTCTTGTATTTGCTTTACCTTTGGCAAACTTTCAAGACCTGAATCCATTTTGTTTGAGGTATGACACCTGATTAGGATCTCCCCTAAACTCTACCCTTATGGTTGTCATTCCTTCTTTTGGGAAGACAGTTTCTGTCCTTATAACCTGCGACTGCCAAAGACGCTCATCATAGCAGGAATTAACCCTTTAGAGGTTAAAGATTAGGGGAAGAGGGTGGATAATTTTCTGCAAAGTTTGCAGAAATACACATAAAAAGGTGCTCCGTTTACCTGGAAAGTGAGCTTTAAAAATCACAAAATATAAATCACAGGAGAGACAATAAAAGACAATAAAGCAGTATTGTTTTCACCCAACATCGATCACATCACTAATACTGAATGATGGTCACAAAAACACGATCTTCTGTTGAAACTCAGTCTCTGTGTGTTCCAGTCTTCTTCACTCAGACAGAGATCCCATCCCAGACGTCCCTGCCATCTACTTCGTCATGCCCTCAGAGGACAACATCGACAGGATATGTCAGGTCCTCCAGCACCCACACTCTTCTTCTCTGTGGTGATGAATTAAAGCGATCTAAATGAGTAAATATTTCTCGTATATGTTTGCAGGACCTGAGGAACCAGCTCTATGAATCTTACTATCTGAACTTCATCTCAGCCATCAGTCGGAGTAAGCTGGAAGAAATCGCCAGCGCTGCTCTGTCTGCAAACGCTGTCAGCCAAGTCACCAAGGTCGCCATCGCTTTATAACTGTTATCTTACATTTTCTCTAAATGAGGACCAACACTCAAAGTGGTGATTTTAGTTGAAGTTTTTTGCTTATGTCTGTTTTCCTGTTAAATGTTTAGTATTAAATTGATTTAAGTAAAGTGTTATACAGTCTGATAAGGCAAAATATCAGTGTTATACTGTACATGATGTATTCATGTTTTTATATGTTGATGAAAATGTCAGTTAATTTAGTTTTAGTTTTTTTCCATGTGCACTTGTTTTTATTAGTTACTGTCTAGTTTTTTTAGAGGAAAAAAAGGTTGTTGACAAAAACTATGATGAAAATAATTAGTCAACATAATTAACACTGAAAAATATCAAACGTGTTTCCCTCCTGAGCAGCTCAAATGTAGTTTTTGTGTGTTTTTAGGTGTATGACCAGTACTTAAACTTCATCACCCTCGAAGATGACATGTTTGTGCTCTGCCATCAGAGCAAGGAGCCCATCTCCTACCACGGTAACACCATCACACCCACGTTCATGCCACCCTGAGGTCATTTATTTGTATTTTGAAAGATTAAAATTCACTTTCTGTAACCTAATATAATTCTAAACCTTAATAACTAATGTTAGGAGAGGAGTCTATTCCAGGTCTGATCTCTTATGCTGCAGTTTGTGCACTTTTTTGCTTTGTTGGAGGAAAGTATTCAGACTTGATTGCAGTTGAAGGTTCATTTGTAGATTTCTTAATGCAAAGATAATGATTTTAATCATAACTGTAAATACAACATAACTTTGAAAGTTCCGGTGGCCACAACTTTGTAATTTTCTAGTTCCTGAATGTCATCCAAAGATTGTCTGAAGTTTTATCCACAAACAGTCACTTGAAAAGCTAAAATCAGTGCAGAAAGGTGCGGAAAAATGACTAATAATTACAAACTCTCCCTCCTGCAGCCATCAACAAAGCAGACAACAAGGACACGGACATGGAGGCCATCATGGACACCATCGTCGACTCTCTCTTCTGTTTCTTTGTCACTCTGGGTGAGTTTTAAAACTAAACTATCGGTCCCTCCATCACTTATCTGTGCCATTTATCCCTCCTGGGGCTGCAGAAGGTTAGAGCCTATCCCAGCTGACATTTGGCAAGAGGCAGGGTACACCCCGGACTGGTCAACAGCCAACCACAAGGTTGACATTGAGAAACAAGCAACAACACACAGACATACCCCAGGATAATTAAGAGGCAGGTCTGTCTTGCCAAGCTCCAATCTATGAGGATTTTGAGCGGCCCAAAGCGGGACGGCCCAGTCAGAGCAGGAAGAGGTGGAGCTGGACCACATTTCTTTAATAAGTAAAAAACGAATAATCCTACAAACCAGTGTTAATTTTGTTGACTAATTATTTTGTCATAGTTTTTGTCAACTACCTTTTTTCCCCTGACCAAAACTAGACAGTAACTAATAAAAACAAGTGCACATGGACAAAAACTCAAATTAAATTAACTGACATTTTCATCAACAGATAAAAACTAGACGAAAATGTTTGACAGAGACTTAATCCAATCAGACCTAATTTGGTCATGAAGAAAGAAGGGACAATTTCGGAATATATCCAGTTACAGCTACTTTGGTTGTGTGGAAAGGTTGGATGAGTTCAGAGGGACATCCAATCACAGCTGTCTTAGCTTCGTGGTGGCAGGATAATTTGGGGAGCAATCCAATCAGAGCTACGCTAAATTTCATCAACTAAAACTGGACTAAAACTTAAACAATTTATATGACCAAATTATGACTAAAACTAAAAGATATTTTAGGCAAAGGACTTTAACTAAAACTAAATTAAAAGGTGCTGTCAACATTAACACTGTAAGGCCCTGACAGACTCAGGGACTCAAACCTGCAGCCTTCTTTCTGTGAGGCATGAGTAGTTCCTGCTGTACCGCTGTGCCACTCCCAAGGTCCCAAAGTCGAGTTTTTCTAAACCACTTTGAGTTTCCTGTGCACTTCTTTGTGTCACTGGAAAAGGGGGTTGAAGGTGTGACGTCATGTTGATTTCTGATTGTTGTCCCAGTTCAGGTCTTAGGACGGTCTGCGAAGGTTTTCGATTTGATTTCAAAGACATTTTATTATTATTATTATTATTGTTATTATTATACATCAGGAACGTTCTGTCAGGCTGCTCTTTCTGTAAAGGGGGCAAAACTTTGGACCTCTCTACCCACTGATCTAAAATTAGAGACTAACAGTAATACTTTAAACAAAGGACTCAAATGACTCAAATCAGAACAACAGTCCTCACATGAATAGTTTTACTGGTTGATTGCTTGACCGTGTTGCCTTTGTTTTATAGCTTATGTATGTATTTAATCTGAAACTGTTGTAATGTCATTGTACACTGCATTTTTTCCTCTTTCTTTTCTTATTACTGTTCTTATTTTATCATTCAAAGCCTCCTGTGGACAAGTGTTGTGAATTAGCACGTGTGTTAAAACACTCAAACAATGCTTTTGTTTTGTCCAAAGTAATTGTGATGTCCACATCAAATAAACAATAAATAATAATAAAATAATGTTAAGATGTGATATGGTGGTTGGACTCACATCCGGATGGTCCACTAGATGGAGGCATTCATTCACATCTCCAAAATATCAGTGAGAGGAGAGTTTGTGTTTGTGTTTTAGTGGGATCAGACCGTCTCGGTTTGTAAATCATTTGGTTTAATTAGCTGCACAGGTCTCCAGGTTTTCTTCAGGGTGAGACTTTAGGGTAAACTTCTGTATCTCTGCTCAGGTGCCGTGCCGATTATTCGCTGTCCTCGTGGGAACGCAGCAGAGATGGTTGCAGTGGTGAGTTCGAGCTGATTCTATTACTATTACTACCTCTGCCAAAGAGGTTATGTTTTCTCTGGCTTATGTTTGTTTGTCTGTTGGCAAGATTCTGCAAAAACTACTGGACTGATTAACATGAACATTTTAGCCGGGGTGTGGTTTGGTCCAAGGAAGAAGCCATTAAATTTTGGTGGTGATCTGCATATTTGTATGGATGCAATAAAATCCCCAAATTTCTTAAAAGTCCCTTGAGTAAACGTTGGGCCGTATTTAAAAAATCATATCTCTGCCATTGCTAAATGGATTAGCATCAAAATTAACAGGATAATAAATATAATATGTCTTTATCACAAGGGTAAATTTCCTCTGGCACCGATCCAAATTGACATCACAAAAAAACACTGAAGTTTATTTATTATATTTTAACTCCTCACCAGGGGGGAGGAGGAGTAACAGGACGACAGAGGACGGGAAGGAGCAGTAGCCAGCCTGTAGCCATATTTTTATATTTATATTTATATTTTATATTGTTATTATTATTAATATTATTCATTTTATCTGCAAGTTGAAGCCTGGGCTTCCCTGCTTTAGGCTGCTGACCCCACGACCCAACCACAGATAAGCAAAAGAAGATGGACGAAAGAACACACTTCAGCCAAAATATAATTAATTCATTCAGAGAGAAAATTCATTTTTAACAGCCTTTTTCAGCACTTCCTACATTGACAGGCTCTGATGGAGGAGGGGTGGACTTGATCATTTTAACTTTCTCCCACTCTTTTTCCAACATATTGTATCGAACAACTACTCTATATTTTTTCTTCTATTCCTGTTTTTTTTTCTTTCAAACTTTGTTTTTATGTTTTATAGAACAACAAACAGGAATAAATAATGCAAACAGCAAACAGGGTCATTACAGGTTCAACAAACAATATTTCGTGGATTCAAATCAACTTCTGATGCAGTTAAAAGAAGAGTAGTCAGAGACAAAACACTGTCACTGAATATCATATTAATTCACCTCATTTGCAGTTGTAACAAAAAATATTTAAAACATTATTAAAAATCTGTTATACAAATTACTGAATGAAATTTTTATATATGACAAAGCAAGCACCTCCATCACTTCAGCTTCACATATGATTTCCAGGGCTCCCAGTATCTTTCACATTTATCTCTGGCATATTAGAGAGAAGGTCAAGCGTTTCATACATAAATCTCCCTAATGATCTCTTTCCATTCTGCAGTAGGTGGAGGCTGCTTGTTGAGCCATTTTCTTGTCACTTTTTTGCAACTGGTTAATTAAGTTTGTATCAAGTATCTGTCTCCTCTCTTAAACCTTACGGGTCAGACACCTACATACATAAACTTGAAAGACAGGACTATATCTGAGTCAAATATTGATTTTATTGCTACTGTAACATTTTTCCAAAATGGTGAAAGCACCGGACAGTCACAACAAATATGGAAATATCCAGCAGACTTATAATCGCACATCCTCCAGCAGCAATCTATTTCTGTTTTTATCTCTGTTTTGATTATATTCAGAATAAATAAGGTTCAATTCAAATCAGTAGCTCTAAAATGTTCTCCTGAATGTTTGTGAATTGTAGAAGTTGGATAAGAAGCTGCGGGAGAACCTGCGGGACGCCAGAAACAGCCTCTTCACTGGAGATAACATGGCTGCCGGACAGTTCAGGTAAATGTTCCCTCAAATTGCCCGATGGGCTGCTGCTGTATGATCAGAAAGTTCAGATAAGGCCTCCTCGAGCTGTCACAGTAGCTGTTTGTCTAACACTCCTTCTTCTCCTAAGTTTCCAGAGGCCTCTGTTTGTTCTGGCGGATCGAAACGTGGACATGGCCACGCCCCTCCACCACACCTGGACCTATCAGGCGCTGATCCACGACGTCCTGGTGAGCTTCATCTCTGAGCATGCTCATACACAACACTCATGAATGTTAACACAGTCTTCATGCCCTTAAAAGTCCTAAATAAGGTTCTTTAAATGAAGAATCAGGTTATTTATGGAAGGTAAAAGATTACCTCTCTGTCTGTCTCCAGAGCGATGTGTTTGTTAAATTTTGGACCAGATGGGGAAAATATGTGAGGCCTTAGTATTCTTAACTTAATAATCCTGTTGTGTTTTTATTTGATTGAAATCTTGTTTACTTGTAGGTTTAATTATTTTCCATACATTTATTGTAACGTATACCATTAGCTTTTCTTTCTTCTATTTCTCATGATGTACTTTTAATGCTTGGTGCACACTCTTTATCTCTCCCGTTTATTAAGTTCCTAAGATTTAAAAAGAAATGTTGATGCAGGCCGGGAAAGACCATCTGATTTGATGTAATGCGTAGGGGTGTAAATCACCAGTTTCATGACGATACTATATGATATGGATTCTTTGGACAACGATACGACATTTGCTGATATCACAAAGTCTGCCACGATTTGATTTCAATTCAGGGGCCTTCGATCGATTTAAGACAATATTATGTACACATTTAACACAGTCAGCTACATTTCACCTAAAGCAAGAAAGAAGTACAATACAATACAATTTCAAAATAAAGGCGTATCTTAAGGATGACGATGTTGATCGATGTTTTGAGTTTCCATCGATTTGATTGGATCATTGCTTAACCGATCGATGTATCGATCCAGATTGATGGATCATTACACCCCTAGTAAAGCATAAATATGAATACTGCCATCCCAAAGTAAAGAATGTAAAAAGAAAAAGAACTCAGATATGGAATATCAGCCAAAATTGAGTCCCTAGAACAAAAACAATAATAATAATAAATAAATATAAAAATAAAAATAAAAAATAAATGAAGGGTCAGAGAAGAGGTCTCAGGTTTTAGTTAATTAATCTACACTTTTCTTCTTTGTTTGTATTTTGTAGGTGGATTTGCTTGTTCATGTGATAATTTGCCAAATATTCTATACAAAGGACAGAAAAATTCAGGAAAACCCACATTAATTTGTGAAAAAGTCTCTTTCTACACATGCAAAAACAAACAAACAACCAAACAATAATTATCCTGGGATGTGGCCACAGGAATACAAAGGGCAAAAAGGTTGTTGACGAAAATTATTAATTAAAATAATTAGTCAACAAAAATAACACTGTTATAGGCTCCAGCCCCCTGGCGTAGATGATGAATGGATGACCTTGGGCCACCATAAAGCCCATTTGGTCCCCCTAAGGGCCTGCAGGCGGCCCTCAGAAATAAAATGTTAGGATCAGTTGAAGGAGGCCAAAGCAGCTTCTCCTTCTCTTCAGCTTTCTCATGGCTGTCCTGCAGGGTGTGTGTGGCGCTGGGGATCCCTGAAACTCTCTAATTGATGCAGAGCCAGGGTGCTGTCAGCTGCCGAGGTGCTGAGGTTAAAGCTGACAGCACAGGAATGTGGAGTCACACCGGCCTGTTGCATAACACATCAGCACATCCACGCACACACTCTGACACCGGCGCTTCGGCAAACCCAGAGTGAAAATGTGGCTTCTCACAGGTCTTAATGCTGTTATTCATCCTTCAGGAGCGATTCTCCTCCAGCTGAAGAGTACTGATTTAAGTCGAAGGAGGAATTTCAATCTGCCTGATGGAATAAAAACGGTTGTTGGCTCTGTTGGCCTCTCACAGGCTTCTTAATCCAAACACAGAGCCCCTGATCCTGGGATGGCTTGGAGATGTGCTCAGGAGGAACCAAACTTTAGGTCTTGTTGATCTGTTTCAGGGTTGTCCATCCATCTGTCCATCTGTAGAGCAGGGTTAATTTTATGGACAAATTATTTTTGTCATAGTTTTCATCAACAACCTTTTTCCCTTGACGAAAACTAGACAGTAACTAATTAAAACAAGTTCACATGGACAAAAACTCAAACTAAATTAACTGACATTTTCATCAACAAATAAAAACTAGACTAAAATGTTTGACAGAGACTGAATCCAATCAGACCTAATTTGGTCATGTAGAAAGTAGGGACAAGTTAGGAATATATCCAATCACAGCCACTTTGGTTGTGTGGAAAGGTTGGATGAGTTAAGAGGGACATCCAATCACAGATGCCTTAGCTTGGTGGTGGTGGGATAAGTTGTGGAGCGATCCAATCAGAGCTACTCTCTTTATGAACTGATATATTCATGTAGAGCAGATTCACTGTTTGTTGTCAGTTCTGGTATTGTAACTGAGATGCTCTGCCAGGTAGCCTAAATAAAGGTGACTGCATTTCACACAAAAGTTCAATTTGTTTCTGTTCATTTATACATTCAGACTACACTAGCATTCAATAAAGGGTTATTAGATGTTTGATTTTATCCAAGTGTAAAACATGACTTGAGAAATTCAAGGAAACATAAAAAATGCCTTACCCTTTACACTTCATATTTTAGTCGACTAAATTTACAGAAGGTTTCATTGATTTAAATGTCGTGACATTTCTTCAACTAAAACTAGACTAACATAAAAACAATTTAGATGACTAAATTATGACTGAAACTAAAAGATATTTTAGGCAAAAGACTTTAATGGAAACTAAATTTAAAAGTGCTGTCAAATTTAACACTGGATGGACAACAGACTAAATTAAAAAAGAATTTTAAGGGATATACTTGACCTGATGTCCCAAACATTGACAAAAAATGGTTTTCCAAACACAAGTGCTGTCAAAATTAGCACTGCTGTAGAGGCCTCAACTTTGAACAAACATCAATGAAGCTTCAAGCCGTTCTTATTGACCAAGGGCGTCAGTTTGTTTTTAAAAGTGCTGGGGACAATAACCATAATTTTGAGTGTGGTTTGAAAAGTGCTGAGGACAATTATGTATTCATCAGTTTGACGTTTCATTACAATAAGCACTGCATTACAGTGTATTGATTGATGACGTGTTGAAAATCGTATTCAATCAATTGATTGTTCACTGCGTTTTTATTCATGCTTCTGTAAAGCGTCTTTCTCTAAGTAAAAGCGCTGTACAGATAAAAATTATTATTAAAAGTTGAAAGCCACACACGTGTTTTGTCTTGTTTTCAAAACAGTGTTGGAAACCATTGGGCTACTGGCTAAGGGTTAAAGCACAGTGTTGGCAAGTCCCCCTCCTGACAAAGGTTTACCAGACAAACATTGCCTGACCATAGGCCATTATATATAGAGAAGGAGTTATGAAATCAAACAATGTCCTGAGCATGAGCATCACCTTTTGTTAGACTTGTAGTCAAGACCGCCTAAACCGAGACCAAGACACTACCAAGACCAGAGAGTATCAAGACCAAGACAAGACCAAGACCAAGACCGAGACAGACCAAGTTAAGACAAAGACTAGTTCAGCTCAAGACCGAGACCAAAAAAAAACTATTTTTTTTGCCATCTTGCATGAGTTGTAGAACATAAGCACCATACTGGGTTCAGCTGCTTAGTATAGATATGAGATTGTATTCAACTACAGGCACAATAATACAGAGACAGTGCATTTCTTGTGTGTGAACTCATTATAAATGTTTTCATCAATTGGCTGAGATCAAATATGTGTGGCAATGGTATGACCACTATTTCTACACTATTTGACGATTGACTCTTGAGTGCTGTTAAGGACTGACATGACTATTAACTAGTCTCAAAGTCATCTAACAAAATAACAAGCCTCCAACACCACCCTGCACCTTAAAAAAAGTCTAATGAATGGTAATGAATGAGTGAACACTGTCCACTGAAATCAGCTCTGAGACCCCTTTATGGGCCTCCACCCACTGGTTGAGAACCGCTGTACTAGTAGATTGTATTTGGAGCTTGATCCTTCAAAGATTGTTCTTATATCATGGACAATACGTGATGCAGGAAACTTCAGGATGAATTTATCATTGAGAAAACAGTGAGTGAGTGAAAACAGCGGCTCAGAGCTGGACTGATGAAGAGTGTTGAGTTTTGATTCATCAAAAGGCTGACTCGTCATTTTTAGGTCTTTGTGTTCACTTGAACCGTGCACATGAGCTGTCAAGACACCGTTAGAATTATAAAATCACACACAGTGACTGATGATCCCTCACTGTCCCTGCGATGCGCGTCTGTCTGCGTCTTTACGCAGAGACGCCGAGCGGTTCAGGACGCATTTAGATCAAATGTTCACATGAACATTGGCTGCACTGCAAAATGACATTACTGACAGACAACAATGGTAACAGGCACGCTTTAAATGGAAAATATCAGGCCTGTACTCCACAGAGCGGACCATGGCTGCATCAGACAGCAGAAAATGTGACAGTCGGACTGAGCGGTTCTTCAAACAAAGCCGCAGGCCGGCGTTTACGGGCTCAACACAGTGTACAATCGGGAGGGGGGTGGTCACACAGTTTTGTTTACCTTGTTTTTCCTAAATTGAAAGCACATACAGCACATGTAAGAACGCATAAGAAGTCACAAAAAAACTGTGCCTGCCTGGATATTATAGGTTACAAATCCCTTCGAGACCACTCGGCCAGTCCGAGACATTGCGAGACCAAGAGACCCGAGACCGAGACGAGACCAAAGACTGTCGAGGCCGTGGCAAGACAAAGACCACAAAAAAGTGGTCTCGAGACCGGTCTCGAGCCCGAGACCAGTCTCAGCAACTACAAGTCTACCTTTTGTAGAGGAGCAAGAATTTGTGGTTGGTAGCCTGCCCTGCTATGTATCACA
Organism: Cetoscarus ocellatus; assembly: GCA_037902135.1. Lineage (NCBI taxonomy): Eukaryota > Metazoa > Chordata > Actinopteri > Labriformes > Labridae > Cetoscarus > Cetoscarus ocellatus. The sequence goes on from JBAMNC010001201.1 coordinate 22,658, forward strand.
AAAACAATTGCACAGAATCCGATCGTTTCGGATGTTTCGGTTGATTATGTGTGCATTTTTCGGTCACAATAGGTTATATGCCACCAACATTTTTTCCTTCTTTAATGATAAATTGAGAAACATTTTGAAAGTGGTGGGGACAAAATTGTTCATAATAAATAGTGCTGGGGACATGTCCCCAGTGTCCCCAGCTAATCTGACGCCCCTGTTACTGACCCACTTCTGTACCTTTGCTGTCTTGCTCTTGGAAATCTAGCAGCCTAAAATGTCTTTTAGTTTTGGTCATAATTAAGTCATCTAAATTGTTTTAATTTTAGTCTAGTTTTAGACAATGAAATTTCACAACATTTTTGGCGATGAAATCTACTGTAAATTTAGTCGACTAAAATATTAAGTGTAAAGTGTAAGGCATTTTTTATGTTTCCTTGAATTTCTGAAGTCATGTTTTACACTTGGCTAAAATCAAACATCTAATAACCCTTTATTGAATGCTAGTAAAGGGATGAAATTAGGTCTGATTGGATTAAGTCTCTGTCAGACATTTTTGTCTAGTTTTTATCTGTTGATGAAAATGTCAGTTAATTTAGTTTTAGTTTTTGTCCACGTGCACTTGTTTTTATTAGTTCCTGTCTAGTTTTTTTGTCAGGGGGAAATAAGGTTGTTGATGAAAACTATGATGAAAATAATTACTCAACAAAATTAACACTCTTTCAAGTTCTTCTTATTAAAGTGTTTTTAACTGTTTTATTTCCTTTAAGCATTTTTTTATTTGTATTTAAAGCTACTCTTAGGGAATACCTTTAATATTTTGTTGTATTATCATTTTGCTTTCCAACATAATGACAGTAAATCTTTAGATAATATTGTTGAAAACAAACTGCAGTTGAATGACTTCTTTATCCCTCCTTACAGATACCAGCTGACATTTTTAGCGATAACTGTTAAAAGTTAAATGCACTCAAATCCAATAAATGTCCTGCCCAGTTTATGGTTTTGATTCATGTCAGGACAGTCAAACAGATGAGGGCCAGAGGAACCTCAGATGTGTTGATTTGTCTGCATTTTTAGATTTCCCCTAAAAAGTGCTCTGTCTGTTCGAACCCTGATGTCATTTTTATTTTGGATGTGTCGGTCCAGATGGCAGCGCTGCCGCTCGCTGGCTGCACATTCTCCATCTCTCTCCTCTCTTTCCTACAAATATATCAAAAGTTTGAACACGACCAGGCTCAAACCCTGCAGGAGACGCCACAGCAGCACTAAATCTAAGCCCTCACCTCTCCTCTGTTGCCATGGGGACGGCAATATTATGATATGATGCTGGTTTTGAGATTTGGACGAGGGAGTGCTCCCTGTCGGCTTCTGTAAAGATTTACTTTTCGGTTATTTGTGGTGATGTGCCTGTTTTTGTTCAGCACCTAAATTAGGGCTGGGCAGCATGGACAAAAAGTCATATCTCCACATTTTTTGCTGAATGACAAGATGTGAATTATAACTTCATATTTTTTTCTGAAAAGAATTAAACAAACGGTTCTAAACAGTGAGAATGATCATCTTTAAGATAGTTAAATTAGATTAGTTAGTTAATTAAAGGGTGGCATGGTGGCACAGTAGGTAGTACATGTGACTCACAGCAAGAAGGTTGCTGGTTTGAACCCCGTGTTGGTCTGTGTGGAGTTTGTATGTTCTCCCTGTGCATGCGTAGGTTCTCTTTGGGAACTCCGGCTTCATGCCACAGACCAAAAACATGCTCATTAGGTTGATTGGTGACACCTAATTGCCCTTAGGTATGATTGTGATTGGTTGTCTGTCTCTCTATGTGGCCCTGTGATTGGCTGGTGACCAGTCCAGGTTGCACCCTGCCTCCTGCCCAATGTCAGCTGCAGCTATAGGCTCCACCCCCCACGACTCAGAAAGGGATAAAGTGGTACAGATAATGGATGGATTGGTAGTTACTCAAATTGTTTTGGTACCTTTTTTTTTAGACATAGTTGATCCAATTGGACTGGAAGTTTCACCTCTTCTTCGAAAAAGCTTCTCTTCAGCTCCAAGAAGTGGCCGAGGAGAGCTTTAAGTATAAGGGGCTGTACACAAGGAAACAATTTCAGGAGTATCGACTTTTTCTGACAGACCATGCCACGTTCAAAATTACTTAAATCACCTTCCTTCTCCATTCTGATGCTCGGTTTGGACTTCAGCTGCGTTGTCTTGACCATGTCTACATGCCTTGATGCATTGAGTTGCTGCCATGCGACTGGCTGGTTAGTTATTAGTTCATGAATGGTTGAATGGGTGTATCTGATAAAGTAGAAGGTGAGTGTAAATGATTGAACTGAGTCACATGCGTCATACAGAGTCATTGACAAACAAAAATTGGTCATCAAGTAGAAATTTCAGGTTTTGAGTTGACTGAGGAATTTCAGCCCTAATTTGTTAAGTGCAGGGGAGTGTTTTTAGACCCCCAAATTTCAACAATACTGTATTTTGTAACTGTTTTCAGTATTGCTTTTTATAATTAAAGTGAGGGTGTGCACATATGTAATTAAGTTCATGTGGGCATGTACATACTGTATACCATACTCAGGGTCCTATTGCTATCAGCATCACTTTATCTTTTTTTTTTTATTTACTTATTTGTTTTTATTTACTATTTTTTCTTATTTCTGTTGTTTCTCTTATACTTATTTGGTGAGGGGAAGAGGGGATGGGAGTGATAAGAGGGAGGAAAGTTTGTTGCATGTAATAGTATCTTGCTGTTTGATTTGCTGTAACTTGCAAGCAAAAAAAACTAATAAACACGTGAATAAAAAAAATGTATTTTGTGCCTGTCTAGAGACTGGAGGGAGTTGAAATGGTGGACCACCACTTCAGCTCTGATACCCTGCTTAAATAACCATTCAAGACCTCCAGAAATCTTAAATGAATGTTTTTTTTCTTCAGGACTTTCAGCTGAACAGGGTGATGATGGAGGAGGCAGCAGGAGCAGAGCCAGCGCCTGCCGGTGCCAGACCGAAGAAGAAGATCAGAAAGACCTACGACCTGACCGCCGCTGACAAGTTTTGGCAGAAACACAAGGGCAGGTCAGAGAAGAAGACACGCTTAATTTCTAAATATCCAGTCCAAGGGTTCTTTGTATAGCTGATCTGGGGAAACTTCAGAATAAAAGTACGACTCTGCCAAACAGGGCTTTTACTTTGAAAAGTAAAACCATTAGGTTCAAGGTCACACTGGCAGGCAACTGGACTTAGACCTTCTCAAATCAACAAAATTAACAATGTGGTACATGACAAACATGTTTCTCCATACAGGAACAGGAAGTGTACAGTTGGGTATCTTCAGCCACAGACTTGACATATTTTGTTTCATAAACAAAAGGCATCAGATTCAAAAGAAAGTGAATGTGTAATAGTATCAGTTAATTTGCACTCGTATCTGTGTACAAGCTCACCTGTACATATACCCATGCATCCCTACATGCAAACCTGCACACACATAAACACCTAACATTCTTCTACATGCTCCATGTAGGCATGTTGCTGGGGACTACAGTATTACAGAACTTCAAAGAGCTTTTAATACATTAATTTGCCTTAATTAAATATTCTAATAGTCCATGTTGTCCTGAAAAAAGAGGATGCCTTCTGCTTGATTGTGCTTGAAAGTATTTTTGATTTACTTCAGAATCCGAATCAGATTTACTGCCAAGTAGGTTTTCACACTTACGAGGAATTTGTTCTGGTGTTCTTGGTGCAAAGTACAAACAGACAAATAAGTAAAAAGATACTGATAATAATAAAAATAGTCAAGGTGAATGCATTATTAATTAGAATAAAATCAAATATAAAATACAGAATAAAATTTCTACACTTATTTGCAGTTATTTACCTAGTCACAGCGGGGGGTTAATGTAGCCCAGCTCGAGCTGGTTTAGCAATGATTTTTTCACTGGGATGTCAGTGACTGAGGGGCTGCATGCGTTAAAATGATGTGTTTCAGCCCCTTCCCAGAGGTGGCCGAGTCGGTGCAGGAGGAGTTGGACACTTACAGAGCTCAGGAGGACGAGGTCAAACGCCTGAAGAGCATCATGGTGAGACAAACACATGGAGGTGTCATTGATCCTCCACTGAAAATGGAGTATCCCCATTTTAACTGTCTGTGTGGGTCTGCAGGGTTTAGAAGGAGAGGATGAAGGAGCCATCAGCATGCTGTCAGACAACACGGCTAAACTCACCTCTGCTGTCAGGTCAGTGACAACATGTCTGAAAATCTCTTCATTATTTTTAGCTTGATATGCTCCTCATATTGTTTTGTCTCTCTTTTGTGCATTTTAATATCAGTTGTTGATATTTCAAACATGCAGGGTTGTGAGATACTCTTTGTGCAAAGTTGTAAATTGTAATAAAAATGAGCTAGAACGGAGTGCCTTCGGACCTTCCTATGTCCTCTCATCCACTAGATACTTGGATAAACCCACTACAAAAATCTGCTGGATGAGTCTCCACTATTTATTTTGACTTGGTTTCTAAAAATGTTAACTCTCTAGGGGTCACCAAATCCTGGATTCATGACCTTCAAGGGCACAATATCACTTTACACTGGGATAACATTTGGAAAAATATATTTATATCATTAAACAAACCCAGCACAGCAACTCATTCATTACAAATTTGTGCATACATTTTATGCCACACTCTATAGGCATTTCAAAATGAAGCTCATAGATAACCCCAACTGTACTAAACGTAACTTAAATGCTGTTGGTACATATTTTCTATATTTTTTGGGGATGCCCCACTGTTGTTAGTCTATGGTCCAAAGTCCCTACATGTCTAGAAAATGTTCGTAAGTTTCTAAGTCTGAACGATGCCTCTTTCACACACTCACAAACCTCTCCTGTTTTTATTTATTTATATTTTCAAATTTGTTTATGTTCATGGCAATGCCGATATGTACGTAGTTTATTTTTGTGTTTCTTCTTGGTATATGTCAAAATCTAATAAAACGTTGATCACAAAAAGTGAGCCAGAAATGGTAAGTTTGTTTAATTGTGTTGTTCTTGTTTGCTGTGCAGCTCTCTCCCCGAGCTGCTGGAGAAGAAAAGACTGATCGACCTGCACACCAACGTGGCCACAGCCGTCCTCGAACACATCAAGGTAACGCAGATAAACTCAGGGTCTGAAATTAATTTCTGACTCACAAACAAAAGTGTCAGGTAGATTAAGAAATACACCAACTAAGCATATATTTTAACAGAAATACATAATAAGAAATTGTTTTTTGTGGCATATATTTGTTTATTTGGGTCATTTTATAGCAGGGAGGGGCAACTGTTGTCCCAGGGGCCACAATCAGCCCACAAGTTAACTTCCAGTTTCTAAAATCTGTAGAAATTAAAATGTCAAAATCCTCCATCCTCCATTTCCTTTCCCGGTCTTTCTGTCACTTGATTCAGCAGCCGTACAGACCGTTTCCCTTCTTTGTCTCAGTAGCATAAATAAACAGCAGCTCCACTTTGTGACTCTCCATTTTTTCAGTCAAGCCTTGCCGTATTCGTGGCCTTGTTGAAGACGCTGCCCCGTGAAGTATAGGATAAGAAAACCACACGGAGCCTTAAAACACTGATGAACGTTTTAATGCCATGATTGTTGGTGCAGAAACTGTAACCGAGCCTTGACACTTCTTGATTTCTCCGTCATGCAAGGCGGAAGTTTTCAGTTTGAGCTCCTGCATGAACTTCTGTGCTGCTCCAAAGCAAACCTCTCACAGCTGTGCCAAGGCCAAGCAGATAACTCACAGCAGTCAAACAAAATGTTCATGGGCACAACAGAGACTTAACTGTTTATTATCTGTGGTTTTAGAAGTATTTACAACAACAAACAAGGGCTGATAACACAAACTGAAACTGAGGAATGTTTCTGGAGTGATAATTTGATGTTTTTGTGTCCCCAGAGTCGTAAACTTGACGTTTACTTTGAGTTTGAAGAGAAACTGATGAGCAAGTCGACTTTAGATAAATCCCTGTTGGACATCATCAGTGACCCAGATGGTAAACGCATTAAATCACAGAGTTGTACCTTCAGATCAGAAAAACTAAAGTCTGTATTTTAATGAAAATGTGTTTGTTTTCCAGCCGGAACCCCTGAAGACAAAATGAGGCTTTTCCTGATCTACTACATCACAGCAGTGCAGGCTCCTTCAGAGGTAACTCACAGCACTACATTAGACAGTGAAGGCTGGATAAGTACTCTTTATTAATACTTGCATAACGAACATAAATTTGAACTGGGAAGAGGGGAGTGGGAATGACGTCGTATCTGAGTTATCAGTAAGGATGCACGATATTATTGGTTAGATATCGGTACCGGCTGATATCAGCCTAAAAAGTTTAGTATCGGTATTGGACATAACGGTCATATATCGACTGGAATATCGGCAAATTACACAAATGTACAATATTGATGCACCTTCTCATCACTGCATAGGTACATTTAAAAATCAAGGGTTTCATTTTTGCAAGAGGTAAATGCTGTTTTTCTTATTTTACATCTGTTCCTCTCAAAAATATACTGTAACTCTGAAAGACACAAGTCCATTTTTGTTAAGTACAGAGGTTGTGCTCTTGACAGAAATATCGGTATCTGTGATAATGAATTTTAAAATATTGGATATCAGCAAAAATCCATTATTGTGCATCCCTAGTTATCAGCGTACAAAGTCAGAAAAAATACTTGCCAATCCACCAGGCTATTGTTAGCTGTTGTTAGCACGCCCTGCGTTGTAGTTCGCACATACCACATGAAGAATGTAAAGAACATTATGGCAGTGTTTCTATATAAACACTGAGCAATACTATGTGTACAGCTGATTTAGTGTGGCAAACACTAGTCAGAAGTGCTAATATTAATATTAAACAGAATATTACAGGAGCTTAATTACTGTTTACACTGGGGGCAGCCATCTTCGATTGTCAACTCAGGGTGGTGAGGATCCCCCGACATCCCAGTAGGAAATTCCGACCTCGGGGCGTTTCAGATGAAATTTCCCACTCTGAACACAGAAATCCTGACTTCCCAGTACAACTGGAATGCAGCATTAGGGATGTCCTGATGGAGCTTTTGTTGGCCGATGCCTTGAGCTTAAAATACGATTTTTTTTTTTTCCGCCGTTTTTATTTGTTTTTTTGCCATCAACAGTACAGACATCATTGAATGAGTAATTAATACAGAACTGCAAACTCCATCCTCTCCATACCCCTCCCATATACAGGCAAACCACAACAACAGATGCACATAAGCAAATGGACAAATATTAACATCAGTGGCGAGCGGTGACCTGTTACAGTGGTCATGCTGAAGTGTTAACTACATAACCTGTCGTAGTCCAGACTGTGTGTTCCGTGGAAAAAAAAGGAGACATGGCCAACAGAAGAGTTCGCTAACCTGTGGACAGCCAGCTAGCCATTTATGTTTCTCGTATGTGCTAGCTTGAAAGTGATGGACGAAATTCTTTGCCGTTTTTGTGATGACTACTTCAGGAGTAGGCCGACCACTTGAAATTATATTCTTCTTTTCCTCAAAAGTTCTCCGGGAAAACGGAACTGAACGCAAAGACTGAATTGAATTAATTTCACTCATTTTGACTCAGCTACTACATGGCGATAAGCCAGTTGTGCGCATGTGCGTTGGCAGATAAGCTGCTTCACTGACAGCTTTTTTGCCATTCAAAATGCTCATGTACAGTAAACACAGCCTCTAGCACTAACTATACTACTCGGTATCGCAGTGCACATGCGCGAAACAAGCTGTCAGCTTTCCAGCTTTTCGCAAGCAAAATGGGACAGATAAGGCAGGGATTTAAGACCAAAACAGTAGAACTAAGGTATTGTATAATAGAACACACTGATAGATGAATATTTTCAATGATTTTATTGAAGGGCTTGGGCATGCACTGCATTTATAGCTTATTATGACCGCTCGCCCCTGATTAACATATATATATATCACATATATATATACACATATACATATGTATACATACATATACGCACATACATACACATACACACACACACATACATATGTATAAATATATATATATACACACACACACCTACGTTCATGTGCATACATACAAACAAATATACAAGTATGCACAAAAAAACGTAATAAACAGAATAAAAAAAAGACGAATAACTATCTTATAATACGATCTTTTGGCCTCTTTGACAATTCAAAGCAGCTTCACACTGCATGTCACATCCACCCATTCACACCCATTCACTCACTGATGGTTCAGAGTTTAGATCTTTGTGGTAAGTGTCTTGCCCAAGGACACATCAACATGTGAACCTGCAACCTTCCGATTATTGACAGTGCAGACAGCGCCACCAAATGTGAATTATTCTTGCAAAAAAATCACATCTGTTCTGCAAAGGCCTTAAGTCTAGAGTCCATCCATCCATCCATTATCTATACCAATGATTCTCAACTGGTGGGCTGTGACCCAAAAGTGGGTTGTGGACCCTTTTTTATTGGGTTGTTCGCCAATAAAATGTTAGGAATAAAGTCCTGTGCTTTTATTTTGAAGGATTTTTTTTTATCCACATTCCTTAACAGTAGTTGGCGATGATACCCTGTAATGCTAACTGATAAACATTTCAAACAAAGGGTGTTTGTTATTATTCAGCAAATAGGTACTCAGCTAAAGCTACATATTTTTAATATTTTTTTAAATAGCTTATAAGTAGTTAGACTTAGTAGTTTCGTATTTGTCCATGAAAGCTCTGCGGAGTCTGTTAAAAAAGGCTGAAGTTACTGAAGTGTTTTGTGTGTTGTGACGGCCTCATGATCAACAGCTTCTTTAGTATTGCTGATTGATATTATTAGTTAAGACGTTGTGTCCCTGAGATGCACTTTTTGTTTCAATTAAAATGCAGCTAACCGAGTGTGAAAGGGAACATTTCCCTCTCTATTATCGCCACCTGCAGGTCATTTTGGTTTCTCACTAAACTTGCTTTTGTGTTGGCATACTGTGATATTCTGGACTATCCCAGGTTCAAAGTGCAGCATCTTTTTATTGAATAAATTTGAGAAGTTGAAAATTTCCCTCGATTTGGGTCACAGCTTGACAATAAGGGGTGATGGAGCCAGACCAGCTGAGACCCACTGATCTATACCACTTATTCCTTTCAGGGCTGGAGCCTATCCCAGCTATCATTGGGCAGGGGGCAGGGAACGACCTGAACTAGTTGCCAGCTAGTCAGCCAATTACAGGGTCACATAGAGAGAAAGACAACCATTCACGCCCATCTAGGGGCAATTTCAGAGTCACCAGTTAGCCGAGCAAGCAGTTTTATTTGACTGTGGGAGGAAGTTGGAGTGCCCAGAGAGAAGTCACGCATACACCAAGAGAACATGCAAACTCCACACAGAAAGGCACAGGGATCAAACCAGCAACCTTCTTGCTGTGAGGCAGATGCACCACCTGCTGCACCACCTGCTGCACCACCTGCTGCACCCTTAGTCTGGAGTGGGATGATTTAAAAGTTCCCACTCCTCGTCCTTTTTTCTTCACCAGTCGGTCAAACACAGATTAAAACTAAAAGAGGCTTTCATGAATTGGTCAAATATCAATCAATCAATCAATCAATCAATCAAACTTTATTTAGATTAGATTAGATTAGATAGAACTTTGTTAATCCCTTTGGAAAACTCCCTCAGGGAAATTAGGAATATATTATATATATTAGAAATATTTGTGTTTGTATAGTATATAGTATAGTATATTTAAAATAAATAAATAAATAAAATAAAAAGTAGAAGATTGAATACATTGACAATACAAGACCCTGCCCACCTTCACTATCCACATCCAGCTCATACACAAAGACATTAAGAGGAGATTCTAACAGAAAACAGAATGAGGGGACTGAGGAAAGACCATCTTGAATCAAAAATGAGGAAATGCTGGAGCTAAGACTAAAAAAATCAAGCTAAAAATGTGGTAAAAATTTCTATAGGGAGAAATAAATAAATAAAAAAAAAATAAAATAATGATATAGTAAAATGAGATAGCCAAACAGCAAATGTGTAATAAAATCTGCTAAAGTAGGATAATGAAAAGAAAATTGATTTACAGACAAAACAATTCTGAAACAATAAATCTGAACTGAAATGGAGAAATAAAACAGATTAAGAGGATTAAAATAAATAATAAATAAATAAGATTAAATAATAATAAATATAACCAGGTATAAGCCAGACTGAAAAGGTGGTCTTAAGTTTGTTTTTAAAAATATGAACAGTAGGTGCTGCCCTCAGGTCTTCAGGTAGACTGAATTATGAATCTCTGTTATTTTTAATGTGCATCAGCTGTCCCCTCAAACCCTCTCTGGACTCACCCCTGAAAATAATTCTTTCCTGACACATTGAATCTTTGAACTGAGGGCAGAGCTGCTCCCATGAGTGTCGTCCTTCATGCTGTGGTTAAAAAAAGACCTGCAGAGTGTTTGGATGGATTTTGGTCACTATTGTGCAGCCCAGACAATGAATCCCTTCACGGCCGGTTAAGCAAGTGTAACTAATAACATCCATGAGTAAAGTCTGGCTCCTTCAGGGAACTGCTTCTCTCTTCTGCATCCAAATATTTTCCACCTTAAAGAGCATGTTTTCACTCTGACGCCACTCAGCATCTCCAGGAACCCAAAAACAAATCTGAATTTCCAAACCGCAGCTCTAATGGATGGACGGCAGTCTTCAGATGTGTGTTACCAAACAACCGCTGCACTGACTCTACGCCCATTACTTGGCTCTAATGTCTCAATTGTTCCTTTATTTTGATTTACACCAGTTAAACCGCTCGACCAAACTCTCAGAAAAGAACACAAACCGATCCTAAAGCTTTAGCTGTTCAAAGAAATCCATCATGAGTAAAAAAGTTTGATTGAATCAATTTTAAATCAAATTCTGATCAGGTTGGGAAATCTGACCCTGGTTTCAATCCTGATTAAACACTAAGTTTGAGTTTAAACTTGGTCCAAATCAGGGGTGAAGATGGGATTTTTGAACTGGGGGGGGCAAGCTGTCAGCAAATGATTTAACTTAACTTAAAGCCTTTATTGTCATTGCAAGGCAAACAACGAAACTGAAGTAGCAACTCTTGGTGCTTAAAAACAACATCAACAAGCAGGCATAAAAAACACAAGACAATGAACAAAAACAGTTAAAAAAACGTGATAACTAAATTATCAATCAATAATAAATAAATAAATAGAATAAGACAAGTCAATATATTATTTTTGTTTAATTTGGGCTTTAAGTAGCACTCAAGCAGTAAACAAAGGCCGACCTCAACACTAGCCATTCATGATGAAAGTGTTATTTGTCTGAAATGCCAGTCACCCACCAACACTTCATGGCTTAAGCAAAATATGTTTTATTTAAACACTTGTGTATGAACTCAGAGGAACAACAGGATATTTACAGACATAAAGATAAAGTGTTTATGCTGTGAATGAAATTCACATTTTACATGACAAAAGTAGCACTATTAGGAATTCTCTAGTGCAGCCAAACACATTTACGGACTAGAAGCAGACTCACTAAAGGACCCAAAAAAAAACTCTTGTCCTTCAATACTCTGAACATACTGCTGGGCAGTTTATTGTCTGTCCAGCCTGTCAAGTCTCTCTTGGTGAATATGGCACAGCAAGGTGCAGCTACCAGTTCCCCTTCAGGACCCTGGGGAGTGAGAGTTTGCCTTAAGGTGTTCAATTGGAAGTTGTAACTTGGAGCTCTGATCAGCGTAACCCCACAGTTGAGTGCTCCCAATGCTTCCCAACCTGACAGACGTACAACAAAACATGTAACTACTGTTTAAGTAGCAGATAGCATGAATTTTATGTCAGGTTGGTAAAATTAATCCGACTTTCGGAGTCAGAGATCCGACTTTACAGGGGTCTCTGATTAAAATTCTGACTTGGAGCCTGGAAATTCTGACATTCGTTTACAACTGGAACGCACCTTTAGTCAAAACGCACAAATGCTGGGCACAGTGACATAAATCCTCTGTTTTACCGACAATGTTTGTTCCCTTATGCTTCGAAAGTGGGGGGATGACTCTGTCTCACTATGAATCTGAGGGGGACATATCCCCCCCGTCCCTGGTACCATCTGTGCCCATGGTCCAAATAAAAGAATGAACCAGGATTTTGTCCTCAAAGTTGATGTTAGAAGCTGCTGGTTTGGTGGAGTGTTAAGCAACCAGACACAACCTATATACATGCTACTGCCGGTCCAGGTTCGAATCCGGCCTGTGGCCAGTCTGCAGAGTATCCTCCCCTGCTCGCAAGCCTATCCACTGTTTCTTTCCTGTCAATAAAGGCCTAAAATGCCCAAAATATTATCTGAAAAAAAAAGTTGGTGCTAGAAGCAGGAAAAATATTCAAGCAGGGTCATGGGCGGCCAAGGCTTACTGATGAATGAATGCTGGCCCGTGTGGACCCAACAGACGAGCTACTGTTGCTCAGATTGCAGATTGCCGATATTTGTTTCAGTGATAACGAGTTCAGGCATTTCAGATATCAGCAAAACTCCAGTATCATGCATCCAGAATGACTGATTGACATGAATGTATTAACAAATGGACAGATGGATGCTGGTGGAGGTCTCACATGTGTATTATAATGTGATTCCTGGTCTGCGTTATAAAATCAGAGATGATCGGTGACCCCAGGGCTGTGGTTTGGTTTGTCATCCAGCTGCGGTTCACTTCTTTGAAATGAAACCCTCAAACCGTGAGGAGGAACTTTCTGTGATCCTTCCTGTGGTTCAGTGTTTACCTCAGGAACAATGCGGGAACTCTGTGGACAGATGGAGATCTGTGGAGACACAAATTAAAGAAGAGACAATGCTCTGTATTATTGAATGTTGGATAGGACGAAGAGTCCTGTCAGTGTGAGGGTGCGGGCCGGGGACAAGGAGTTTGATGAGGAGATTTTTATTTGATCTATTGCTTTTCTTATTTTGTAAGCTTTATGGCATGGAAAAGACTACGATCAAAACAAATTCTATCTATCTGTCAGTCTATATATCTACCTACCTATCAACCTACCTATCTATGTATCTGTCAGTCCAGTTATCTGTGTCTCTGTCTATTTATTATCTAGCTACTTATGCATCTGTCTGTCTGTTTGTCTATCTATCTGTCTATCTATCTGTCTATCTATCTATCTATCTATCTATCTATCTATCTATCTATCTATCTATCTATCTATCTATCTAGTCAGAGCCTTGCTAAAACAGGACAGGTCCATCTGATGCAGACATTCCTCTGGTGGTCTTAAATGCTGTATGTCTTCCTAATCTCTCCTGTACCGTTCAGTAGTATTTTGACTCCCTGCTTGTAACCGTCTCTTGAACAAAACTGTTCTCCTATGGACAGAGAACGTCTACACTACCATCCTGTTCTGGACCTCGTTCAATCCTGTTTTCATCGGGGACTTTTGTCACGCAGAGGGAGCCAATGGATGATCTTGTCCCACCATTTACACGACAGTCTCATTTGTCCTGTGAGCAGTGATGATAAAACCACTTCTCGACTGCTTTAAGCATCGTCCTTGCTTTGCCCTGTAAGAGTATAGACCACACAATAGACTTTAGCATCAATGCTTCAGGCTGAGTGATAGACACAAAGGTTCCAAACCCTTGAGGAGAAACCATCAAAGTAAAAACAACAATGGGAATCAAAGAGCCTGGGACCAAACCAAGTAGAGTCGAGCCAAGTTGAGCTGCTACCACAGACTGAAAAGCACCATTTGTTTCAGATTTGCAGGACTTTTCCGGAGACTTGACTAAAGTCCTCCATTCCCTCAGATAACCCATCCAAAGTGATTCACCAAACAAGAACTAGAACATCCCAGGGGACCCTGACATCAGTGAGTGTGGGCTGTCAGAAAGCTGAAATGGTTTTGTGCCTACAGGTCTGCAAAACCGCGTTATACCCATCAATAGATCCATTTATGGATTCACAAGCATCGTCTTGGCTGTAATTAATTATTCATCAGAGGCCGATGTTAAAACAAAAATGGCTGAGTTCCTGTGAGACCTGGTTTGAGCCGCTTTAACAGGAACACAGCTGGATGAGGTTGAGCTTGGCAGAAGGCTCGACTCATCCTTCATGGAGTGACAGGGACTGTTGGGTTGAATGTTTATGAAGTTAAACACAATGAGCTCTATGTTTCAGTTATAAGCATTCTTATTCAGAGAAGAGGTCGATGGGTTTAAAAACTCCCTGAACTCTGAACAAGGATCAAGACAAAATCCCCAGACTTTAAAAAGCATGTCGACGTTTGTATCCAGACCTCCGGGAGCTCCTGCAGGCTCAGAGGCTGTTCGTACTTCTGCAGGAATGATCGTAAAATCTGTCTCAAAGATTCAGTCACTGATCCTGGAGGTCAGTCACAGAGAGAGTAGATGGAGGGGTGAAAACAGAGCACACAGCCTCCTGTTAGAGATGCTCTTCAGTTTGATCTCTCAGTCAGGGGTGATGTTTTCAGAATAAAACAAGGACACTGAAGAAAGATTTGTTTTAGAGCTAAGAAGACATCCATCCATCTGTCTGTCTGTCCATCTAACTTTAATCACCCTATATAACCATCCGTCAATCCATCAGTTGATCCATTCATCCGTAACCAGTGTTGCCAGTTACCTTGAAAAAGTAATCTGATTACTCCTTTAAAATGTAACTTAGTTACTTTACTGATTACTTTATTTTAAAAGTAACTATGTTAGATTACAAGTTACTTTATTAGTTACCTTTAATATATAATATATAAATATATATTACATATATTGCGAGTCAACGGTGTTTAAGGGCAGCATTTCCTCTACGACATACTGCCTGACCAACTTCTTCAGCTCTCCCCACTCACTCTGAAGTCCAGGTTTTGTTTGGGTGGTGGGGGGACCTCCTGCATCAGTCGCAGCTCTCTCTCTCTCTTTCTCTGTAAGTCTGTGCCGTGTTGTGACTACAAATGCTTCTTCAAATTTGACGTGGTGTTTTTGAAGCAAGATAACACTTTTTCTCAGAGTGTACTACGAACCCTAACATTGTCATCTTTACCTGACACAAACTCAAAATAGTGACTGTATTTCCTGCTAGAAAACATGTATCTCTCTCCCTCATCCATTGTTGTTTAGGTTTGTGTCGCTGGCTGCTTGGTTTGTATTACACATGAGTTGTCGTTATGCTGAAAGTGCGACTTGTCGTGTACGTGAAGTCATTCCTCGAGACGCAAGAGGAAAGTAAATATATCTTTTTACTGAGGAAAATGACAAAAATAGTAATGCACAGTGAATTGGATAAGCAACTGTAATCTGATTACTGGTTTGGAAATAGTGTCGTGTTAGATTACTTGTTACTTGTTTGTCTATCTATCTATCTATCTATCTATCATCGTACTATATAACCATCAATCCATCTGTCTGTCATCTACCCATCCATCCATCACCATATATAACCATCCATTCATCCCTCTGTTATAGTCTAGCCATTCATCCATATTCCCATCCGTCCATCCGAAAATCCAACCGTTACTCTATATAGCCATTAGTCTATCCGTTACCATATGTAACACTATATAACAGTCTGTCCAACCATCAACCATGTTAATATTCATTTATTCAGCCATCATATTATAAAAAAATCTATTTATCCATCCATCCATCCATCACCCTTTATAGCCATGTGTCCATCACCCTATACACCAATCCATATATCCATCTGTCTATCCATCATCCTACTTCAACTTCATTATTATCCAGTGGGAAAATTGTTTTTCAGTTGCAGGCATCAGCACACCAGTACATGATAAAACATCAAACATACAGGCATTAGGAAAATCAGGAAAATCAGGACAAATCCTGAGCACAAGTGAAAAAGAACGGCACTTAAACCACAAAATGCCAAAGGCTAAGAATCAGACAAAACCCATAAAGTGCATTCAGTCATTAAAGTGCTTTGCAGTAAATAAATAAACAGTAATGATGAACAGTCAAGGTAAAGCAGATAAAAAGAGATTCAATAAATAGTCAAGGTTTACAGTCTAAAAATCAACAATCAATTCTATCCACAAGGTGCATAAAGCGCACACAAGAAAACTGGCCAGGCCAATTAATTAAGGTTGGAAACAGCAACCGGAATAAAAGAAGTTCTGGTTCTAGGCATTCTGTAGCGTCGGCCAGAAGGGAGAAGATCAAATTCAGCGAACAGAGGGTGATCAGGGCAGTTCAGAATTTGTTGGGCCCTACTAATGATACGTCTGCTGTAGATATCCTACAGCTGAGATCGCTGCACTCCAATCACCATACTCGCTTTTTTTTTGGGATGAGAAAAACACGTGACACCATATAATCGTCCCCTTTGTGGTCCACTGTCCCAGCACTAGGGAGGAATCCACACCATTTCTCTGTTATTTGAGGTTCGACCATTAACTGGAGCCTGCTGTCCACTGTCCTGGAATAAACTTTCCTGGGGAGCTGAGCAGAGTGACAGGGCTGCAGTAGTGTGAGCACACCCTCTGGATTTTCACCTGTAATACTTAGAACTGTTATCACATGGGCAAACAGGGGTTTCCTTGTGTAAGTGAGGGTATTGGAAAAGTTAAAAAGATATGTGAAACCCTCTGTTTTTATTAGTTTAAGTGTTGAACTCACAGCAGGACTGCTGAGAAAACGGCCATTTTCAGCCTGTTGATTCTGTGATCAGAGAGCAGCGTTGACACCGTGAGGCGTTCACAGCCAGCTCTGTAATTCTCAGCGTCTGCTCACATTTACATCTCGCCCTCACCTTCTGCTGATGGATGTTGTGACTTCTCCTCTCTGCCAAAAAATGGTCCTCTTCTTCTTGTTTTCTCTTTATTTAATCCTCCTGAATGATGGATCACCTGGAGTTACCCTCACACTCCATCACCACCCACTCTCCCTCTCTAACAGCTCTGGCCTTTCTGTCTGTTTCTTTTCCTCTTCACCTATGATCGCTCTCCGCCCTCTATCTGCTTCAGAGAGCGGCAGGACTTTCTGACTGATGTGGTGGATTTCAGTTCCACAAAAACAACCACACGGGCTCTCTCAGACACACTTTCACGTGGCTCGGCTCTTGTGTAATCTTCGTGCGTCCCGCTGAGCTGCTGAGAATCTCACGAAGCGTTACGCTTCACGCCACCTTCATGGGCTGCAGGTCGGAGGAAACCATGATGTCTCCACTAAATGTTTTCCCTGATGCAGCAGAGAGGTTTCTGAAACAGAGATCTGGAGTCAGTGTAACTATAAACCTGGGCGGAGAGAGGGGTAATGAGCTTTTAGACAAAAGCTGAACTTCCAAGAACCACAGTTCCACTTGTGTCCACCGGGAGGTTGCTCCAGCAGTGAGTCAACACCCATAGAGCTCCATGTTATAATATCCAACTCTGCAACAGAAGTTAACGTGTTTACAGCCTGGTACAAACACAGTTTTGTCTCTAAAGCTCTCTCCATGAAAACTTGACAGACTGGATGTTTAGCTTATTTAAATAACCACTAACCTTTTAGGTTCATTTAACAAACTCACTAATTAGTCCTTAATGAGAAAAAATGTCACTTTCCCAATAACTGCTGTAAAAATAATATATGTCAATTTTAAACTTCAAATGAGTCAAACTTTTAAAACTTCAATCTGAAATATACATACCAAATATTAATTATGTTTTGGGGCTATGTTTATAGAGCTCCTTTGTTTTTTATCAAAAAAAGAACAAACAAAAAAGGATCATAAAATGCATTTGTATGAGTATTTGATTGCTATTATTATTGTTATTAGGTCCTGAGATGGATCAATGATTGGCAGCAACATTGATTTTGATGTATTGTATTGTTTTTTTTTTCTGTGTCAGATTAATAATAAAACTCTCTCTCATATTCCTTGTGACAAAAAATGCCAGCGCCCTAAATCAGCTGTAAAAATATTGAATGTAATTTATTTTTCTACTGTTAAAATTTCAGTCTTTTAAAACTACTTCAGCCTTAAACATTTATACCAAATGTTAATTATATGTTGGGGGTTTTCCACCCTTTAGTGGCCAGCATGTTCACACTCCTCAACTGTTTCTCAACTAAAAATTAACATAAATGAGTGCATTAGTTTATGTTAAGATAAATGTGGGATCAAAAATGTCATTTTAGTGGTTTTCAATGGGACATTTTTTGTCATTAGGAACAAATGTGCCGGTTTTTGTGTAGCTTAGACATTTTAGACTAATTTGAGGAACTGAGACAGTTATTAAAAAATGAATATCCTTTGGCAAATTTGAGCTTTATTTAACACAGAAAACATGACTTATAAGTAAAAGACGTAATATGACAAAATGTCCAGAGAATCTCTTAAGGGTTAAAAAGAAATAAAACACAAGCTAATTTAAAACACTTTAAAACATGCAACAACAGAAACTGACAACAGCATCATTACAACTGAAACATGAAGCAATAACAAAAAAAGACACTTACAGCAAACAGTAAATAATTATTATATTATAAATTATTATTTATTTTGGTATTAAAATAAAGATACTAGCCCGTAAATGCTGTCACTAACAATCAGTCTTATAGCAGCTCAATATCAACAGCAAACAGCAACCAGCAGCTTCAAATATTGGTCCAAACATGAGGGTTTTTTCTTTAAATATTGAATGATAAAAATTGACCCTAAAATCAAGTTAATAGACTTTCACACTATACAAAATCAATGGTAATTGCTCTATGATTCCAATATAAATACTTTTGTGTTTTCTCTGTGTTTCAGTCGGACTTGGAGCAGTACAAGACGGCTCTAATGGACACTGGCTGTGACCTTTCACCTCTAAACTACATTAAACAATGGAAGTAAGTCCATCATAAATCAGATTAACAGATAAGAGAATATTTGGCCCCCGTTTTCCTTGAGAAAAAACAACTTGTGTTCATTTATCCTCTCTTTCAGGGCGTTTACAAAGATGGCTGCCACCCCTGCGAACTATGGCAACAGTGGGGTCAAACCTATGGGGTGAGTTTGTGATGTTGTTTGAGGGGAGGCCAAAAGGATGGCCATGGGCCCCAACTTAAAATCTGATCGGCCATCTTTGTTGTTCAGCAAAAATCCAAAACTGAGGCTAACTTAGGGTTACCATACGTCCTCTTTTGCCCGGACATGTCCTCCTTTTTGGTCGTAAAATGATGTCCAGGGTGATTTTATAAAATTCCACGCACTGCTTACAGTCCTGAACAAACACGAGCTGCAAATTCATGCCAGTTACCACATAACAGCGAAGCTCGTTTCCCCCGAACATCACAGGCTAACGCAAAACATGCTAACTGCAGTGGGACAGCCACAACTTAGCCTACCTTCCAGGCTAACGTTAGCACAAACAGAGGGGTAATGGGGTGGGTAAAGAACTGATTATATTCAGCTAACTGTTAAACTTCTCTACCTGAACACACACGAACCGCAAATTTATGCCAGTTACCAGATAACAGCAAGGCTCGTTCTCCCAAACATCACAGGCTAATGCACAACATGCTAACCTCGGCCTTGTCAATGCAGTGGGACACAGCCACAACTTAGCCTACCTTCCGGGTTAACGTTAGCAGAAATGGAGGGGTAATGGGGTGGGTAAAGGACTGATTATATTCGGCCAACTGTTAAACTCCTCTTGACTAAAGTAGGAATGTTCATACTTTGAAGTTTATCCTTCAGACTTTAAACAAGTAACGTGAACATTGACGAATATGTGAAGTTACCTCTGATCCATTCACCCCTGCTGTTAGCATTAGCTCATAACAATGAGCAAAATAAATACTACACAGCATTAAAATACTCACATTTCCATCATCAAGTTTGGCGACGGATTGTTGGTACTGAGCCCAGATTCAGGAAAAGTCTAGTTCCCAGTCCTGTGTTGAACTGACTGAAGTTGAAGAAGCAGTCGGATGTGAAGTGACTGACACACGTACAGGCTTTAGCCGACTGTAGCTGCTCGTTCCCTTCAAAAATAAAATTAATCCTCTGGGTCCTTTGGTCCTCCAAGGCTGGTAGCCCATATGTGAAGATATGTGGCTGTTTACAGCCAACAACCGAGCAGTGATAGGTTTTGGGTCTGGACATGGTGTACGCTAATCTCTCGCTAAGATTTTGTACAATATTGCAGCACTTAGCACAGAAATTTCACTGAGGTTGACGTAGACTTATGCAAATAAAATGCTTTTTACCTAACAGTATATCCGCAAACTCAACAGCTCGCCGAATGCCATGAGTTTACATTCATGCAGCCTGCTAAATACAGGTTTTGTTGTCTACTCTTACATTTTGTGGGCTGGGAGGAAGGCCAAATACCCCAAACTGTGTTCAAAAGACTTAAAAAGGTGGTTTTTGCATAATATGGGACCTTTATAATGACAAATACTTGCTAGAATGTTTTGTTTTTACCTGAAAAAAATGCAAAATAATTCATTTAAAGGGCATTTTCTGACACATTTAGTGCCAAAAAAACTAAAAAGACCAGGCGGCCATAGTAGTAAAAGGGTTAATACTTAAAAAACAGTGCTTCCCTGGACCACTGGCATTATTCCAGTGTACCTACCTGTCAAGATATTGACAATGCGTGCTCTTTTGAGTTTTCAGAATGTGGTCACCGTAGGTAACTTGGCTCCTCAAAAACAGTTTGGAAAGGCTTTATTGGTTGGTTATTTCTCCCCTTGGATAACACTAATTGGTGTTGTGTTTTATATTGTTAGAAGTCTGATTATTACCCGAAAAACTGCAGAAATTCCCTTCAACTAGAGGCTGGTGTGGCATTATTTTAGTCCTGTATCCTGACATGCATGACGTCCATCTGAGTAAATATGTCAGCCTTCCTGCTTCATAAATCTCTTTAACTATGTCAAGCCGTTTCTCTGCAGTGGGAGGATCGGTCTGTGACCATATTCTGGAGATTGCTTATTTTTACAGCTACCGTGAATATTTGAGAAGGTATCTATCAGCTCCTGTTATTTCTCCTGGCAGGTCCCCCAAATAAAGTGATATAAAGGTTAGAGGAAAGATCTGCCCAATAATCTGTTGCATAATCGTCCAGACGTTTCCCCAAAACAAATGTATTTTTGAACAGATTCAGAAAATGTGGTACTGATCTGCCACATCACTCTCGCAGTCTTTCCAGCATGCACAGCCTCCAGATGTATGGTATTTTTGTATTTTGGAGAAATGAACTATCAAACATGATTTTCACAGCCGAATTCCCAAAAAAAATCACGTTTTAATAAAAGACAAGATTTTGAACTTAAAAATACTTAAAATCTTTGTATTTTAACCACATTTATGTCAAGAGATAGAAAAAGAGCTCTGCTTAAATTGTAAAGAACACTGTTAGTATTCGGTTGCTTCACATATTTTTGCAAGGCCCTCATTTATCAAACATACATACAAACTGACCTGTTGAGTCATTTCCTTTTTTTATTTTTACAGTATTACATCAAGACAGAAATCCATACATCAGCATCAACTTCAGATCAAAGAGCAACATAATATAGCGTCCATCATTTCTCCATCTTTAGACCTTCAAATTTACAGAAAATAACCTGGATGTTCGGTCATTTCTATGCACGGATCGGCATTTTACACTCAGTGTGGACTCACGACAAATACAATCAGTGTAGAAGAATCTTTATATATATCACTGAGAATGTACAGACTGACTGGTTTACAGATTTGAAGCTGAATATTGCTTTTAAGTAAATAATCTAAAATGTATTTGCTATTATTCTACGCCTCTAAGCAAATATGCATTATTTTGGAATAAAGTGGACATGCACGAGCGCATGCACATGACTGATTGTAAACCACCAACTCAAAACCGGTCCCCAGCACATCGTTTTTGTTTTGCACTACGCCAAGTCATGTCTCACTCAGCAGTAAGAAAACACCAAAACATTATCATAGTAAATGTAAAAAACAAACAAACAAACACGGCAAGTTAGTTCGTACTCACAACTAATCGGGGTATAGGTAGTTTCTCTGCCATTCTCCAGCATACTTGGATCCTCTCAGCTCGGCTACGCGCATTGAATCAGGGTCAGTGCACTGCAGAAGGTAGGCAGAACGGCAGTATGGGATTTGATTGGTTTAATAAATTTGGTCCGAATCATGCATTGATTGCCATTGGGACATAACGATCATTTTAACCAGTATAACAAAAAGTGTATCTAAATCTGATTACCAACCTTGTCTTTAAGGCTGTAAATATTACCGTTATTTTTTTTACCGAGATTCTACTAGCCTTAGATTATGTTAGCATTGTAAACATTATTATTTGTATTGAGATTCTATTTCCAGGTTAATGTTGTAAATATTATCCTGATTATTTTTGTTAGATTTTACTAGCCTTAGATTATGGAAGTGTTGTAGATATCCTTACTCTTTATTTTCACTGCTTATTTATTTCTTTTGTATTTCTTTATGGCTGATACTGGGACCTCAGTAACTAGTTTTGTTCTTTTCTCATGTAAGTGCAGACTGGAATGGCAAATAAAACTACTTTGAATCCTTTGAATCAAACTTGTATAACTACTGTATTTTGGGTTTTTTACCTGTCATAACAAAAACATAAATTCTGCTACGGTAATAATGGGTAAAGTTAGTGTTTAAAATGTAGAGTGGAATATTTAGGTTGAGATAAAACGTGAAGACAAGTGTGTTCCCTCTTATGCCATATGACATTTTTAGCAAATAATCCTCCTTAACAGCAGGAAAATATGACTGCAGACAAAAGATATATTAGTTTTTGCTTCTGAAGTGGTGGCTGAAGACTCCAGCCTAACCCTGTCCTCCTCCTCCTCTTCTTCTCAGGTTGTTCTCCAGAGTGATGAACACGGGCTCTCAGTTTGTGATGGAGGGAGTGAAGAACCTGGTCCTCAAACAGCATGTGAGTCAAACTGTCTGCAAACATCACTACACCCAAACACAGTTATCTTTATTTGGATTAAACTGTACATGCAGCAGTAGGAGCAACATCGGCTTAAGTGTCATGCCCAAGGACACATGGGCGTGTGGTCTGATTATTGGACCTTGTTCCAGCTCATGAAAACCTGCAAATCTGCCCAGTGGTGTTCCTTCATCTGAAACGGTCTACAAACTCGCTTAGAAGTCCACATTTAACAAACTGAAAAGACGAAACCATGAAGGAGAAAGGCCTTTCAAACATCTCCTGGTTCCCTTTTTGGTCTTCTTCTTGCTTCCCACCTGTCGGCCCACCTCCAACATGCCTTCATAAATGAACTCTGTTACCGTTGGCAACCAGCCTGAACAAATCCGCCCGTCCTCATCAGCAGGTGGTTCCTCTACATGCCTTATTTAACCTTCAGAACACCACGCTCCACCTGCTGGAGTCTGCCAGGAGGTTAAATCAAGCGCTCCTAATGTGACAGAGGCTTCGTTCCTGGACTGAAAAGATGATGATGATGATGATGACAGCGAGAACTATGAAGAAGGGTGCTTCAGAGTGAAGCTGGCACCAGTGCGGAGTCATTAATAACCCTCACACACGGGGCTGGGATCTGTTTTCTTCATCCAGAACCTGAAGTTGGACCAGCTCAAGCTGTCGACCCTAATGGAGCTGATGACACAGATTTACACTCTTTTTCCATTCTCACATCTCCAGGAGTGAAAAATACCTCCTCACCACATTTCTGACAGATAAATCCAAAAGGAAAAGGCTTTAACAGAAACTCTCACCAAAAAAAACCCAACCTGAGGAGGAAACGGCGAGGACATTAAGACAGGACCGATGATTTCAGCGCAGTATTTACCTCCAACACTTTGTCACAAACTCAGATCTGTGGGTAAATTCTGAGTCAGGGACGAGAAGGACATCTTATTTACATCTTTGTTCCAACATGTGAATGTGCAGCATCAGTCACATGACCAAGCACGGCATGTTGTCATTTGGACGAACATAAACATAACCCCCTTAGTGCAGGGTTAAAATATCTTTTAGTAATAATTTAGTCATCTAAATTGTTTTAATTTTAGTCTAGTTTTAGTTGATGAAATGTCAGAACATTTAAGTTGATGAAATCTGCTGTAAATTTAGTTGACTAAAATATGGAGTGTAAAGGGTAAGGCATTTTTATCTTTCCTTGAATTTCTGAAGTCATGTTTTACACTTGGATAAAATCAAACATCTAATAACCCTTTATTGAATGCCAGTAAAGTCTGAATGTATAAATGAACAAAAGCACTTTTCATACAAAATCTTGTAGCACAAAGTACTTTACATAAAAAAGTAATAAAAGGTGCTTTTTTAAGCTCTTTGGTGGTAACATGCTATTTTTAGAATCTCCCTTGGGCACCTCACAGGCTTCCTGTGGCCTACAAGGTGCTCACGGGCACCACTACCCCTGCTTCAGAGTGTCATGGCGAGGGGACAGGGGTGCCTCAGGGTTTGATGCTTGATCCTCTGCTCTTCCCATTACACACCACCTCGCTCGGTGCAGTTATTCGCACCCATGGCTTCTCCTACCACTGTTACCACATGGATGATAGAACACCACATCCTGCTAAATCTGTCCAAGAGTGAGCTTATCGTTCTGCCATTCAACCACAGATCAGTATCCATCTTGGATCCAGCAATTTTATGCCCGGAAACTCGGACAGAAGTCTGTGTGTCATGGTTGATGACTGGCTGACCTTTAAGGTCCATGTGGCCTCGATTGCTCAGTTTTGCCCTCTATAATGTCAGGTGTATCAGACCCTACCTGACAGGACAGGCAACACAGCTTCTGGTTCAGGTTCTGGTGATTTTACACATCGATGACTGCGACTAACTACAAGCAGGGCCTCCCTGCATGCACGTTGAAACCTCTGCAGATGATCCAGAATGCAGCAGCACAAGTGTTAATTTTGACAGCACTTTTAAATTTAGTTTTAGTTATAATCTTTTGCTTGAAATATCTTTTAGTTTAAGTCCTATATTTAGTCAACTAAATTGTATTAATTTTAGTCTAGTTTTAGTTGATGAAATGTCACAACATTTTAGTCAACTAAATCTACTGTAAATTTAGTCGACTAAAATATGAAGTGTAAAGTATTTGGCATGTTTCCTTGAATTTCTGAAGTCATGTTTTACACTTCAATAAAATCAAACATCTAATAACCCTTTATTGAATGCCAGTAAAGTTTGAATGTATAGATAAACAGAAACAAATTGAACTTTGGTGTGAAATTCAGTCACCTTTATTTAGGCTACCAGGCAGAGCACTTCAGTTACAATACCAGAACTGACAACAAACAGTGAACCTGCTCTACATGAATATATCAATTCATAAAGAGAGGAGCTCTGATTGGATCGCTCCACAACTTATCCCACCACCACCAACCGAAGTAGCTGTGATTGGGTATATTCCTAACTTGTCCCTACTTTCTACATGACTAAATTAGGTCTGATTGGATTGAGTCGCTGTCAAATATTTTAGTCTAGTTTTTATTTGTTGATGAAAATGTCAGTTAATTTAGTTTTAGTTTTTGACCATGTGCACTTGTTTTTATTAGTTCCTGTCTAGTTTTTTTGTCAGGGGAAAAAAGGTTGTTAACGAAAACTATGAGGAAAATAATTTGTCACAAAACTGACACTTCTTTAGTGGAGATGATAAAGTATAATTTCTGATTTCAAGATCATCTGAAAGTTTCTGCCGTTAATATAACTCTTTGATTATTGCAGCCAGTGAAAGATGTTTGGCACGGCCTCAGGTAAAATCAGGCTGAATGTCAGGGCCTGATTTTTGCAGTACCTTGTGTTGGTGTTCATTAATGTCATAATTAAGTTATTTAATGAAGTTTCAGTTTAACAAAGTTCTGTCTTTTCTTCTAGAACCTTCCTGTTACTCGGATTCTGGACAACCTGATGGAAATGAAGTCTCATCCTGTGAGTTTAGAGATTGTTTTTATTTATTTGGTTGTTTTTATTAAGCATTCAAAAGAGATGTTGCACTAAAAATGCTTTTGGGGAGGTCTGCTTTGACTTCTTTCTTTTTAAAAAAATTTCAGTCAAGTTTTTTTTTCCGCTTCAATCCGTGGATTTGATTTGATTTGATTTGATAAGTTTATTTCAAACATATATCAAAAGGCAAAATAAAAGTACAGACAGGAAAGAAAAGAAAATTAGCACTTGGACAAATGTTACATGTCTGAAAAGGAGTGAGAAGAAGTCAAAACTTTTTTAATCTCTCCATCAATTAATAGCTAATTATTGAGCTTCCCAATCTATCTAAATATTAACATGCAATTCGTTTTTACTCTAATTTTATTTATGTCTGAAAAAACAAGGCCTTATCCTTTAATGGAAAAAAAATCAAGCGTACTTGTTCTATCAAAGTTATCAAATTGATTTACAGAAATGTAAATATATATACATTCACACAAAATATGCATTTATATACATCCATATACACAAACATACAGACGCGCGTACATATTTACGTGGATTTAGATTTTTATTTGATCAGTCAGGAGGAAGGAGTGACACCCAGGTTCATTCAGACCAAAGACTCATGATGCAAAAGACCATTTATATAAATAAATAATAAAAAAAAAAGTATAAATATCAAGCCTCAAACTCACTGCAACAAGGCACTCGGCCAAGGAGGCAGTCATGAAAGTCTTGGTTATTGATTTTTTTAGTTCATTGACCTACATTTTTTTCCAAAAAGCATCAGTAATGCTCCAGAAAATACCATGGCAGATACAATTTTAGTAAAATATATTTATTAATTTCTTGTAGTGAATCATAAAAAACATTTATGAAAGACTGTCGGAGTGAGAATTTCCATTTTCTGTGTTGTAATGTGCCTGTGTACTTGGTGTCATAGTGGAAAATCAGACTTTAATACAGGTTTTTGTGTCTTGATGGTTGTTATATTTTGGAATTTAACATTGACTGGCATTGAGTAAAGAGGAGGCCTGCATGTGGCCCCTGAGCCACCAGTTTCCCACCCCAGCAGTTATCCCTCTGGTTCCTCCTGAAGTTACTGTAACATCCTTAAAAAGCTGCTTGGGAGGAAATACTCCAGAGTACTTCAGCTGTGATTGACATGCTGCAGTGCACTCTGGGAAACCCCAGTAGCTCCAGATAAGGTCCTGTTAGAGTGTGAGGTTATGTCAGAAATGTTTGATTCTTCTTCTCGACTCAGGCGGCCATTTGAGCCGCAAACTCGCACTCGGAGCGTCTTTCTCAGCGTCTGGAGTTTCAGACCACAGACAAAGATCCTGTTGTTGTGAGTCTTAGGGGAGAGCGAGGTCGGGGATGAAAGACCTGGAGAGTGTCCACATTCTCCCTCTATCAGATCGTCCTGATGTGTTTTTGTGTGTTATGAGCAAATTCAGCTTGACCCGACACACCAGGTTTACTGTTCAGTATATCCCACTGGTCCATCTGCGTAAAGTGTTTGGGGGGGGCAGAACCTTTCAGAAGCATAACCAGCAGGTGATTGGACAATTGCTCCATCAGTCACTTTCATTTGAAGCCAATCAGATAATGCAGTAGGTGGGCACTACTGCTGTAGTTTAAAGCTCAAAGCTTGAGCCACTTAGTTGTACAAACTCGCGTCAAAACATGTCAGAGGTGGAGTAAAAATATCTTTCTATGTTTTCATGTAATAAAGAAATATGGTCCAGATCTCAAAAAATGGCCACTGAAGCTGTTAGCAACTATGCTAATCTCTGATCATTATTATATTCTATGTCTCCCAAGGCCCAACTAGGGAAATTAAATCTTAAACATTAATTCAGTTTTCTGAGTTTACAATCAGACTGATTTTTGTTGTTGTTTTGTGTTATTATTTTTTTCTTTTGGGGTTTTATTTCTTTTTTGTTTTTGTTTCTGTGTTCATCTTTAGTAATTAATTTTTATGTTTTGTTTATTTCACATTGGTTTAATATTTTTTGTTTTTGTTTCCCTTTTGTATTTTTTTGTTCTGCTTTGTATTGTTTTAATTTTTTTGTTCTGTTTTGGTTTTTATTTTTGATTTTTGTATGGTTCTGTGTTTTTTGTTCAGCTATAGTTTTTTTTAAATTTTTGTATTGGTTTTTGTTACATTATTCATTTTTCTTTTCTTTGTTTTTCTTAATTTTTGTTTGGTTGCCTGTTGTTTTGCTTTATTTTACTTATTTTTGTTTTCTTTTTTCATTTTTGTTTTTTTTGTGTTTTGTTTTTACTTTGGTATGTTTAATTTTTTGTTTTGTTAGTTTTGTCTTTTTTATTTCATATTTTTCTTGTCTTTGTTCTGTTTTAATTTCATTGATAATAAGACAGATTTTTTTGTTGTAGTTTTAGTTTTGTATTATTTTTGTTTTATTTCCTTTGGGGATTTTATTTCATGTCTGTGCGTGTGCTTGGATTTCAATTTTTGTCTTTGTTTTTGTTTTTTAATTTTTTTGCTTTTGTATAATTTTTTTTTTGTTCTGTTAAGGTATGTTCAACCAAAAGGTACTTGGTGACCAAGATCGCGTCCCCCACCAAAGTTACGTTGCATGTACATAAAATTGTGCCTACGACATTATCTGATTGGCCCATTATGGTTGTGATCAACAGAAGGATTGTCCAATCACTGCTGTCTTTGCTTTTGAAAGGTTCTGCCTATTTCCACTCGTGGATGGACGAGTGGGATATTCTGAACGCTCCATCAAGATTCACGCCATCGGTCAGAGTGAAGCCGTGGCGTGGACTTGTTGATCCAGTCCCTCAAAAGACTTTAATCAGAATTTTGCTGTCAGTGGGCACATACGTGTTAAAAACAGGCTCAGAATGCTCATACGTGACCTTTGACACTGTTTTTATGCTCTTGTCTGACGTTTCTCTTCTTCTTCTCTCTCTACAGGAAACAGACGATTATCGATACTTTGACCCAAAGATGCTGCGAGGCAGTGAGAGGTATCACTTGGACTGATATTTCTGATCAGGTTTAGACATAAAGCTGTTTGTACTGTCTCATATTCATCCTCACTCCTCCTCCTCGTCTTCTTTTCCTCCTCAGCTCCATTCCAAGGAACAAAAACCCATTTCAGGAGGTGAGCAGCTTTTCTGGCTCAAAGTTTGATGGATGCATTTTTTTTTATAACAGAAACAGAACAGATTGAAAATGACTCTGCTGTACACAGATCCTGCTGCAGACTCACAGGAGAAAAGAAACTCAGATTGATGGATCAGAATTTTATTTATACTGTGGTGCAGCTGTGAAAATGTGTTCAGTGTGCTTATTGTTACTTTAATCACTGCACTGATATCTGGTAAAAATGTCCCACTGTCCCTGCTCAACTAAGACTTTTTAACCTCCACTCTGGTGACAGGGTTTTAGTTTATTCTTTGAATATAATGTTATCATTTAACAGCCCAGGGATGATCAAGAAAGTCTGTTTTCTGGTTTCACTGAAAAGGGAGGCTTGCTTTCTCTGATCCAATTCAGCAATGAAGATGGAGATTTGATTTTGTTCCCTGAGTTTATTATCAGACAGGTTATTGCTATTTTTTGTTTGTCTTTTATTTTGTTTCAATGTTTAGTTTCTGTTTCTTTTATTTATTTTTTTTCTGTTTTTTTTTATTTTGTTCAGATATTTTGATTGTATCTGTTTTGGTCTTTTTTCGCTAAATTTTTCTCTTGGTTTTGTTTTGTTTTTTATTTTTTGTTTTTACTTTTGTTTTTATTTTTTTTACATTTTGTTTTTAACTCTGTTTTTTGTGTTTTATTTTCTTTTTCTATCTTTTTTGTTTTTGTTTCTGTTTTATTTTTATTTTGTTATGTTTTAGTTTTCTTGGTTGGATCAAATTTTCTGTATGTTTTTTTGAATGAGGATGAGTGTTTTATTTATCTTTGTGGTATTTGTTTTTATTTTTGTTTCGTAAAGGTTTTTTGTTTTATTTCACATTTTAGAGATTTTTTTGTTTTGTTGTTGTTTGGTTTTAGTTTTAGTTTTGTTTTTGTACTGTTAAAATTGTTTGTATTGTGTCTGTTTTGTTTGATTTTTTTTTACTTGTTATTGTTTTTATTTTGGTTTGTTTGGTTAATCTTATTGTTTTTTTATTATTTTGTTTCTCTTTTGTTTTAATATATTTTATCTGTTTTGTTTTGTTGATCTTGTTCTCTGTGTTCCAGGCGATTGTCTTCGTGGTTGGAGGAGGAAACTACATTGAGTATCAGAACCTGGTGGACTACGCTAAGGTACAGACTGATGGAGAACAGGAGCTGCCGTGAGCTTCAGTCCTGAGGAAACGTTTCTGTTTTTTTATTTGGCTTTTTTAACAAATGATATTTTGATGTTTAACTCTTTTAGATCAAACAGGGGAAGAAGGTGGTCTACGGCTGCAGTGAGCTCCTAAATGCTGCTCAGTTCATCAAACAGGTCAGGCCTCCTCCTCCAACCCTGTCACCAAAAGATTAATTCATACGTTTCATGAGATTTAATTTTATTTTGTGGCAAACATTAAAGGATCAGTTCGACTTTTTAACCGTTTGTTTCTCTCCTCAGCTCTCCCAACTTGGCCAAAAGTGACAAGAAAACAACGTGAATTATTTTCTCTCTCCCTCTCTCCCTCTCTCTTCATCTCTCTCTCTCTCTCCCTCCCTCTCTCTCTCTCTCTCTCTCTCTCTTTATTCCAGTTGTTTTTTATGACTATCTGTAAAGGACTAAAACATTTTCCGTCTTCACTGTAATCATTTCTGTCTCTCAGCACTAATAAAACTAAAAACTTAAATCAAATCAGGCTCATATTTTTATTTTGTATTTTTCACAAATAGAGTTTAGAGACTCAGTAATCTCATTTATTTTTAGAAATATCACATCAGTCACACAATAAGAGCTTAATCAAGTAAACCCTGACACAACTGATCGTATTAAAATAAAATAAAATATTAAAATAATGAACCATGCCTCAACATTCAGTATAACAGCTGTCATTGGTATCGTCCTTTTACTCGTTTGTGCCAAAGTTGGCTCGAGGTTTATGAGAAGAGGCTGCAGTATAAGAGAGACCGCTTTGTTTATCTGAAAAACTTAAGAGAATCTTTGGCAAACACCACATTCCTGTTCACTTCAAGCCTGGAAACACATTAAGGCAGAAGTTGGTCCATCCCAAGGACAAAACACCAAGACATAAACAGAGCAATGTGGTGTATGCAGTCCAGTGCAGTGAGGAATGCTCAGACCTGTACACTGGGGAAACTAAACAACCGCTTCACAAGCGTATGGCTCAACACAGGAGAGCCACGTCCTCAGGTCAGGACTCGGCGGTCCACCTTCACTTAAAGGACACGGGACACTCTTTTGAGGACAGCAATGTACAGGTGTTGGCGAGAGAAGATAGATGGTTTGAAAGAGGAGTTAAAGAAGCCATCTTCACCAGACTGGAGAAACCTTCTCTTAACAGAGGTGGTGGACTCAGACACAACCTCTCAGCCACATACAATGTAGTGCTAAGCTCTCTCCCCAGGAAGCTCTCCAAACACTCACACCTGGGCACATGTGACCATAACACCTCACATGACAGGGGGAGTTAACGACCCATTCAGGGTAACGACTCTCAGGGGATGAATCACCCTGTGATGAGTTTCTATGAGTTGTTTCTCCAACTCCTCCCCTTCCTTTGTTGGTGTTTTCTCCACTAGTAAGATAAATATCTGCTTCCATCGGCGGCCATTTGGAACTGAAGAAGCTTCTTGGATGAGAGGTGAAACCTCTTCCCAACAAACTCAACACAGTCCAGTTGCCTTGTTTTTTGAATCTTCAAGATAACCATGACCTGGATGACTGAGAATCTACACAGACATAATAAGTTGAAATGCTGACTCAGCATTTCAACTTAAATATAGGAATATATAAAGCTTTTTGGCTATTGTAAGCAACTTTGGGCTTCTGTTTCTGAAAAGTTGCTTGTAAATATTGGCAGTTGAAGGTTGCGTTTTTTTTAGGCTTGTTCCAGAAGTGCAGTTGGTCATTTGGGCTTGTTGTGCCCTGTTAGAGCCTGATATGTAACAATGATCCAAAATGTTATTAAAAAAAAGTAATAAAACCCAAAATGTAATAAGTGATTGATGATGTAAGAAGATGCGGAGCCCAAAACGTAATAACTTTATTACATTATGGGGCATAATGTAATAAGTGACCCAAAATGTAACAATGGTGATTGATGAAGAATGGGGTTATTGTTACCGCCACCAAGGAGGTTATGTTTTTGGGAGGGTTTGTTTGTCTGTCTGTTAGTTGGTTAGCAACATTACTCAAAAAGTTATGGACTGATATTGATGAAAGTTTCAGGGAATGTCCGGATTGGGATAAGGAACAAATGATTCGATTTTGGAAGCGATCCGGATCTCCGTCTGGATCCAGGAATTTTTTAAAGGATTCTTTAACATTGGGAGATAGGGCAATTTTCGACATTTCTGCATATAACTCCACAAATACTGGTCAGGGCACTTGGGAAAAAAATACAGGACAAGTTTCTAGCATGCTCTACAGTATATCAAAGACTGATCCGGATAAAGGAATAATTACAGATACTATGATCCAGAATATGAAAAAATAGGGGACCTTTGGGATTTTCATCATAGGAAGAGAATAAACGAAGCTATAAACACGCAACAAACACCATTAAATAGCCAAGAAACTGTGGAATTTCGCATATGCCAACGGATTTGAGGTATCTTCAAAAGCTGTAGAACTAGATCCAGAAGAAAACCGCCATTACAGAAAATGCGATTTTCGTGAATAACTGTTGTCAATATCATTATAAATTCAGTTGCTAATGGTATGTTTTCATGGTCAAGGAATCTAAAAATGTAGTCAAATAAATGTGGGACTAATATTTATGGTGCAACTGACAAATAGGGGGAACTGTGGCGCTTGGAGGAGGTCTGCACTCTCCGAGTGCTTTCTAGTTACCCATGAATTCACATTGTTTCCATGAATAATGACAGCGGGTATTGATTTATAATTCAGCATTGTATCTAATTTGGAAGGAAGGGGCAGGGCTGGATAAGCTCTGTACTTCTTTCTGTTCCCTCTCAAACTGGTTGTTGTGCATGTGTATGTACGCTCATCCTTAATTTGTTTGATGGACGTGTACAGTTTGGTGTACATATTACTTTGCATTGATTTGGTTGTTTGTTTTTTAAAGTTTGAGATAAAATAAATAAATAAATAAATATGATGTAACAATTTGTTATATTTTGGGCAAAAAGTTTTTACGTTGTGGGCTCAGCATCTTGTTACATTATCGACCAGTTATTACATTTGGGGTTTTATTACTTTTTTTTATTACATTTCAGGCTCAACACTTTTGTTAAATTATTGACCAACTAT
Source organism: Cetoscarus ocellatus (assembly GCA_037902135.1). NCBI lineage: Eukaryota > Metazoa > Chordata > Actinopteri > Labriformes > Labridae > Cetoscarus > Cetoscarus ocellatus. The sequence continues at coordinate 56,057 of JBAMNC010001201.1, forward strand.
TACATTTCAGGTTTTATTACATTTTTTTTTTTTTTTATAACATTTTGGGTCATTGTTACATATCGGGCTCTAACATGCCCCCAAACCCAGGAGGGATCTGATGCTCACTCTACTACCAAAACAAACTCAATTCAGAAGTCACACAAACTATTTTGTCCCACTCCAAACACAAATGTAAATTTGACTGTAAAAAGAGGCAAAAATGATGTTTCCACCAAAAAGAAATCCTTATAGCCAGAATTAAATTGATTTCTAATGTAGCTGTTGCTGTTTTCACCATAACAAAGCTGTGGAGGATCAGCATAAAACTTGGATAAAAGCCTGTATGTCTGTTTGGTGACACAAATCAAGGTTAGACAGACTGTTTAGTGATAACAGAGTTATAAATAACAGCAGCCCCTCCCTTCACTTTGGTATAAATAATGATATGATGGACTGCAGGTGATCAAACCCCTGAACTCATTGCAGTTGTTCACCCCATCCTTGCTTGTGATGCTCCATTCACACCCAGTCATGACTCTCACCTGTTTCCTTCCTGTTCACCTGTAGAATGTTCCAGACAGGTGAGCTTTCCTTAACGTTCCCAGTCTTCTGTTGCCCCTGTCCCAGCTTTGACATCAAACTCAAAGTAAGTGAATATTTGCAGAAAACAATAAAGTTGATCAGTTTGAACACAATGATCTTTTCTTTGTGGAGAATTTAAATGAATCTAGGTCCAAAAGGATTTGCAGATCATTTTATTGTGTTTTTATTTTTTTACACAACGTCCCAACTTCTTTGAAATCGGGGTTTGTTCTCTCCAACCATCCATTTTCTCCTCCCTTTACTGATCCCCTCACTCCATTTCTCTCCTCTTCTTCTTGCCTGAGTCTCAGTTTCACCTTCCTGCTCATTATTTCAGCTCTCGGGTCGTCGAGTCATCATAACAGAGTCGACTTGAGCGACACAGAGCCGGATTAACGGTGTGAGCGAGAGGGCGGGTGGTCTCTGCAGCAGAAATAATAGAAACAGGAGCACGTGTCGTCTCACACGGAGCTGGAGCAGCAGACTCTGAATAAAGAAGCTCACTAATGCTTCAGGTTCCTGACAGACTGATGATCAGGCCTTCACCTGCAGGACGTCCTCTGAGTGAGACCTGATCAGGTTAGAGCTCATCTCAGCGTCAGTGTGGTGGAACAGAGGCAGGTAGTGTGACTCCATGTATGGAAAGAAAACTGTAGTTCAGCTTTACTAGTACTCAGATTTGGGGTACATGTACTCAATTTTGGTCAACTAGTGCACAAGTAGACTTTATTAGTGAAGCAAAAAGTGTCACTAGAACTACAAGTAGACTGCTTTGGGTCTACTAGTACTACTAGTAAGCCTTATATGCCAATGAGGGGGATAGGAAAAGCAAATTCAGGCTTCCCATTGGCTTTCCAAAATATTACAACCAATCAGGGTGCTGGATTTGGTTATAACCTATTTAACTATTTTAAACTCTTGCTCTTACTCTACTCACCGGTTTCTCACTGTTTTAGTTCTGTCTTTACCACCCTTTCTTGTTTTAATATACTCCTTTTTTTATTATTTTTATCCTTCTATCTTATGTGTAATATGTCTTCTTTCTTTTACCGTCCTCTATCCATCTTCTTTTCCATCTTCCTGATGTGATGTCGTCAACTATCATTTATCAAACTATCTACAAATCTATGATCTATTTATTGTCTTGCTGTCTCCTTGTAGTTGTACATAAAACCAAATGTCTTCTTTATCAGTGTTCTTCTTCCGTACGTGTTGCAAATTACTTCAGCTGTTTCCAGCTCACCAGTTCGCTATTTTCCTTCCTTTTGTTGCTTTAGTTAAAATGACCCCCTGTGCTTTTTCCTCTGACTCTTTTGGTCTCTGTTTGACCTGATTGTGGTTTTTATTGTACCCAGAGTACTGGGTTCTATCTGTTAAAGCACTTTGTAAACATTTGATTTTAAAGGTGCTATATAAATAAAGTTATTATTATTATTATAATCCCTTCTACTTCATTTGCATTAGGTCTGCTAGTACTACTAGTGAATCCTTTGGCTTTACTAGTACTACTAGTAGACAATAAACACTCTGCTTGTAGTACTAGTGAGACAGTTTGAGTTAAGTACTAGCAACTAAAAAATAATTTTACTAGTAATGGTTTTTAGCGCACTAGTGTGTGAGTAGTTTAAAAAGTAAAAAAAAAAGAATTTAGGGATTTCATCATCATTTTATTAAAAATAATTTTCACCTTTATTCATCTGAATACACCACATATGCAGCATATGTATTTGTTCAGACTGAAAAAACGTATTGTTCTTTTTGCAATTATCCACTCATTTTGAATTTGATATCTGCAACAAGTTCCAAAAAAGCTGTGACAGGGACGTCTGGGAAAGTTGTGGCGCACCAAAGTTGGTTCCTCAACATTCATTTGCAAAGAATTTAGGGATTTCATCATCCACAGTCCATTAAATCATCAAAAAAATGCAGAGAATCCAGAGAAATCTCCGCAGTGAAGCATCAAGGCCGAAATCTAATATTGAATGTTAATGGTAATTTTTGAAGCTTTGTTGGTAGAATTCTTTCGGTTCTTGCTTGACTTCAGGCTCTTGCAGTTATTCTCAAAGTTTTTAATTAAGCTGCTCACCTGTGGGATGTTCCAAACAGGTGTTTTTGAGAATTCCTTTTTTTTTTCCCTGTCCGAGCTTTTTTGATACATGATGTATAAATCAAATTTCCCTTTTTTAAAAAACACAAATTGCCTACTAGTAGACAATTTGTGTTAATAGTAGTACTAGTACACTTAAAAATGTTGCTAGTAAAAACTCAAAGCTTCAGGAATAGTGAGTAGTGTAGTCTGATAAAACTGCCACGTCACTTCCTGCTCGTAGCTCCACCTCTTCCTGCGTTCGGTTGCTCACAATCGTTGTAGATGTGACACATGGATCTGCCTGGTAACAGACACTGAGTTAGGTGGATCCAGCTGCACTGCATAGTTTAACACACTGTGAATTGCTTTGAGAACAGTTTCATGTTTTAAAAGGTAAAGAAAGGAATTGAAAACTGCACTCAGAATCCTTCAGAAACTTCCTTGCTCTGAGTCCAGAAGTGAAACACTGTAAAGAATCTTACTGTAGCGTCTACTCTCGAGTCAACAAAGTATTTCTGTGTAGTTTGACCCTAACGTGGGGTCACCATGAGGCTTTAGGTGGCACCCTGTGCTGCTTTGCATTGCCGAGAGCGTCCATATTTGGTTATCTCCCCTCGGGAACAAAGCTGCTTCATTGTCACTCCTGTTTAATGGTGCCACAAGCCTCAAGCAGCCCCACATCAAAAATACATGAGCTTTCCCTTTAAGCACTTGGATCATGGTTCAAACATGTACCAAATCACTTCTGAGGGCCGGCCCTCTCACACTATCTCAGAGTACTCGAGGTCCCCCTCCTCGTGATACCTCCCCCCCGCCCGGGCTGCTCGACGTGGGGGTCCTCTTTTATCTCCAGGATGATGTGAGGCGTTCAGGAACCCTCCGTAAGGTTTTTTTGTTGGTGGTGTTGGGATCAGCGGAGAATGAAATCATAAAGTCTTTAATTCTGCGTTAAAGCTCCAGTGTTCAGGGTTAATTAACTGTAATAATCATAATACTCTTATGTAAGACAGATTTATAAAGAGGTCCATGAGGTTAAAGAAACAGATTAACAGTCTGAGGGCTCGGCAGCGCCCCCAGAGGCTGAAATGTTTACTGCAGCCTCAGACAAAGAGCAGCTTGTCTGTGACTTCCTCTGGATAATATTGATGTTTCTCAGAGAAAAATGAACTTTGATTCGTTTCTCCCAAACAGAACAAACATGTCCAATTAGAGCGTGCCCTGAGTGTTGTCTTGAAGGTTCTGCTTCATCAGAGAGAAAAACACAAATCTGAGTTTGTGAGAAACAACAGAAGATAGAAATCTACTCCAAACACTCACTTAAAGTCCAATTATACTCCCATTTTCATTAAAGAAACAGACCAGTGAGTGAAATCTAAGCAACAACATGTCAAACAGCAGAGTGAATGACTTTACTTCTCAGCATTAACTTACACTGTCTTTTTTTAAACTCTTTTATTAAACAAGTAAATCCAATTATTGAAGAGGAGAGAAAAGGGCTCATGCAAACACATGCTATTCTCAATTCATGCATCTGATTTGAATTAACTTGAAATTTTTTTATTGCCTATATATTTATCAGGAATAAAGTGTGAAACCTGCAACCCCAATTCCAATGAAGTTGGGACATTGTCTAAAAAAAAGCACAAAATAAAACACAATACAATAATTTCAACCTATTTTCTACCTATATTCAACTGAAAACACTACAAACATAAGAAAGTTAAAGTTCAAACCGATTTGATACCTGCAAAAAAGTCTGGGGAAGTTGAGGATTGCTCTGAAACACCTGTTTGGAAAATTCAACAGGTGAGCATGTTGATTTTTATGGTTCATTTTCATTTGCTCAATTCATAAAGTGTTGTTTACTTCTAAAAATGTTGCTTGATAATACTGACACAAATTTAGTTACATACCTTTGAATTTTCCTTTTAGCTGATTTTAAGTTTCTTTAATCTGGTATGAAACATTTAAAGGAGTAGTGGTGTCCTTATTTTAATCCCTGTGGAAGTATAAGGACAGTAGATTATCTAGCTGTGTGACAAAATAACTCGCCTGTACTGCATTATTAAACTGGAATCTTAATTGTAGTGAGAGTGTGAGCAGTAAAATAAGTAATGTAAAAATGTAAAAAATAATATTTAAAAATTTTTATTTGGATTTTTGATCTTGTCCTTTTTGTCATTTCTATTCTGACATGATCTTGAGGCTGACACAGTTTGTTTCAATAACAACACTGCCTTCATTCCCCTCAGGTTTTCCCCAAATGGCTCTCAGGAAGTAAAGGAGACGTTGGCGAGGAGGGCGGCGAGGGGACGACAGCAGAGCGTTAAAAAAGGAGAAACCTGAAACCTGCCCTGTTTTTGTTCCCCGGCAGACAGTGAGGCGCCACAGGAAACCAAAATACACAGATTTATTTCATAATGATGAGTTTTCTAGAATCATAGCAGTTTTTAATGTAAAAACCCAATTCCAATGAAGTTGGGACATTGTGTAAAATATAAATAAAATCAAAATACAATAATTTTCAAATTTGACCAATATTCAAGTGAATACACTCCAAACAGAGTGATATTTAATATTAAATATGGTATTAATTTATTTTAACTAGTCTCTAGTTTTGAACTTGATTTATACATCATGTATCAAAAAAGCTGGGACAGGGAAAAAAAGAGGAATTCTCAAAAACACATGTTTGGAACATCCCACAGGTGAGCAGCTTAATTAAAAACAGGAGAGAGTCATGATTGGGTATAAAAGGAGCATCACAAGCTAGGATGGGGCAAAATTCACCACTTTGAGAACAACTGCAAGAGCAACTGAAGTCAAGCAAGAACCGAAAGAATTCTACCAACAAAGCTTCAACAATTACCGGAAGGTCACAGGCATTCAGTGTTGGTTTTTGGCCTTGATGCTTCACTGTGGAGATTTCTCTGGATTCTGTGCATCTTTTGATGATTTAATGGACTGTGGATGATAAAATCCCTAAATTCTTTTGAAAATTTTCTTAAACTACTTGCAAAAAAAACTCTACTAGTAAAACAAAATTTTTGAACACTAGTACTACTAGTAAACTCAAATGTCTCACTAGTAGTACAAGCAAAGCCAAAAGATTCACTAGTAGTTCTAGTAGACCTAATGCAAATAAAGAAGAAGGGATTATAACCAGCTTTGGTTGCCCACAACGTTCCCAGTTGGCTCTGTCCCAGCTTTTTTGGAACTTGTTGCAGACATCAAATTTAACATGAGTGAATATTTGCAAAAAGAACAGTACGCTTTTTCAGTTTGAACATTAAATAGTTTGTGTTTGTCGTATATTCAGATGAATAAAGGTGAAAATGATTTGCTAATAGTTGTATTTCTTTTAATTTACGTTCTGAACACCATCCCGACCTCATTGGAATTGGTGTTTTTAAGAGACAAAAAGGGGCACATTTTTTTGCAGATTTTCATGATTTTTTTTTCTCTATGACCTCTTGATTTCATCTCATTTTCTTTACATCACCCTGCTCCTGCTCCAGTTTTTGTCTTGCAGCTTTTTGATGAGGAAGAGATCTAATTGGCTCACGTCCTGCAGCGTCTGTGACCTCGGCTGACCATCGGTTGTTTCATCTGAACCGTGTAAACGCCTGAATGTGTCGATCTGATCCGACTGTTCACAGAAACCATGTCGGCGTGCAGCGTTACAGCCCGCAGAGGACCGGACGTCCCAACAAGGAAAAGAGAGAGAGCGAGGGCTCGATTGCCCACAAAGGGAGGATTGTTCTGTGACACACATGGATCGAGTTTCTGCAGCTCCTCAAAGAGACCCTCTCCATCAGAGGAGATATTTGGAGCATTCGCACCGACCCAGGTGGAAGATGATACAGGTGTTCGGAAAAGCTGGGACGGGTTTCAATAATCCATCAGCTCCGTTTCTCCCCCCCGGGCACCTCTTCTCTGCTCACGTTGAACCTGCAGGGACCAGAAGGTTTTTTTCTGAAGACCTGATCATCCAGGGGTCACGGTTCTGCTGATGCACATAATTCTGCATTGACTGTAACACATTAAGCAAATTAAAACTACCTTCAAGTGGTTTAATCTCCCTGTGAGGGACATTGTGAGGGTCACTTGACCTCTGACCTTACACCTCCAAAATTTAACCAACCCATCGTGAAGTCTGAGAGGACATTTGAGCAAAGTTTGACAGAAATCCCTTAAAAAGTTCTTCACATAAGAACATCACAAGCAAGAGATGATCTCAAAGTCTCACACATTTGTCCTTGAGCCACAAGTAGATACAGTTCAAAGGTAGTCCTGGAAACCTTGACCTTTGAGCCATGACCTTATGAAGGGAATCATCTTTTAGCAGTAGCAGTCACCAGAGTAAAGTTTGATTAAAAATGGCCATCAGACTCTTTGACCTTGACCTCTGTCCTACGACTTTCACAATCCCTCTGCCTTATTCTTTCATCAAAGAAGACATTTCTGAAAAAGTTGAAAAGCTCATAAAACACTCTTTATATGTTGAATTCAAAAGCAGAAGATGACCTTGAATCTGCTTAGCCTTGACCTTCGGCCTCTGACATCAAAATTGTTAATTGATGAGTCAGATCACAAACCTGTGCAAAGTTTAACGAAGAATATCTCAAATTGTTGTTGAGATATTGTGTTTACAAGGTTGCTATGAGAGCAAAGGATGACCAAGAGGCTCTGTGACCTTGAACTTTTGACTTTGATCTCCATAATCTGATCAGTCTATTTCTTTGTCGTGGTGAACATGTGTGCCGTGTTTCGGCAGAATCCTGTGAAGCATTCTTGTATTTTGAACTTACAAAACTAAGGTCACAAACAAAATTTGGACCCACAATCTCCAGATAGTTATTTCACTAACAAGACAAATTACTTTTTTTTTTTTTTTGCATGTTTGATGAAAACCCCTTGAAGCATTCATAAAAAAATCACATTCAAATGCAAAAACTGATCAGGTGACCCCATGACCTTGAACTTTTATCTATGACATGCAAATCAATTCGACCTTGAATCCAAGAGAAAATGTGGTCCAAGTTAGTAGAAAATCCTTCGAAGACTTTTTGAGATACCGCTTCACAAAGCCACCTGACCTGTATGGACAGATGGCAGGACAACCTGAAACCATAACCCTGGATTTCCTCAGTCTGTCTGCAGGGTGTCCCGTCCACTTGCTTTGACCATTGACCTTGGAAACACGTTTAAAGTGCTGTGCAGTCCTGATTAGCTTAAAAATCGAGATCACAAGACCACGAGGGAACTTCAGCTTCACAAAGTGACTGTAAGTTTGAGCCACACCAATATAATTTCCTTTATTTCTGCTGTTTTATAAACTCTGAGCACTTGTTTTCCTGTGTTGGGTTGATCTGCTTGGTGGAGATTGACGCGAAGTTCAGCAGCTCCCACTGAAATTTAGGCTCGATGCCTATTTCCAGCGAACCAGTGCGGAGCTGCGCAGCTGACACATGAATGGATCGAGGCACAGGCCGTGGAAACCAACTGATTCAAGAGACTGGGGGTGTCTGAAGTGCTGTTCAGGTGGACTTTGTGGAAGCTGTGAGTAATGCCTCTGATGTAGACTAAAAGGCAAAAAAAAAAAAAATCTCTCAAAGCATTTGCATGTTGCGTTCACAAGCAAAGAATGACTATGAGACCCAACCTCCAATCGCTGCTATGTAAGAAAGAACATTTGTGCAGATTTCCAAGAGAATCCCTGAAAAAATTCTTTGACATATTTCACCCACAAGACCAAAAGGAGAAGGCCCCCAGTCAGCATGAGGACTCTTGATCTCTTAAATAGTCCTAAATGTTCCGTTGAATGATCTGAAGCTGATTTTCAGGCTGTTGATTTGCTCCGTGGGAGACCAGAGCCTGAACAAAAACCACATTCCTGCTTGTCACTGCAGACGCCCATCTGATAAAAGATCTCCAGAATAACCAAACATTCTCCGGGTCTCCGTTAGGAAGCCGAGAACGAGTTACATAAAAGTAAAAACAAGATGTCAGCCCGTGAGGAGCATGAACAACACGTTCATTAGCTTAATTTAATCAAGACTGAATAAGCTTAGTGCTGCAGACACAGTTTGTACTGTGAATAATTTAATAATTCTTCAATCCGCTGCCATGTTTTCTTTCTTTATTTCTGCAAATTCTCTCTGCCTACTTTTGGATGTTCAGATAGAGCCATCGCTATTACCATAAATGTGCCTCAAACCTTCTAACTGGTTCAGCTCAAGGAGAAGAGTCAGACTAAGAGCATAAGTACTCCCTGAACCAGGCATCACCAAATGGCAGCCCTCGGTCCGGATCTGGACCAAGTGATGGTTCTGTCTGAACCCGTGACCAATCTCTGATAAATTCACAAGAATAGATTTTAATTGAACATTTTTTCCGACAGTCGCAGATATACAGCGAGCGCTGCTACTCCAGTTAACACTAGAACCGCTACTGTGGTCTGATCACAAGCCGGTCATGCCATGACTGTTCCTACATACATGTTCTGTATGTTTTCTGAAGCTTATCAGGTTGTTTAATGAAGCACTAAAGAGGAACGAGACATAATGATTCAGTCAGCGGTGGTGATTTACCCGCCGCTATTGTGTTTGCAGCACGAGCTGCAGCAGCCGCACACACCAGCAAACAGGAGGCAGAGACAAATAAACTGCCTGTGCAAAAAAATAAGACCCTTGTCACCTGCAAGCGTTGCGACCGACCTGTGTGGGAAATGCTGATGAGGGCTGAGAGTTTTTTTTGTGCGGTGGCGCTGCGCTCTCCACAGGGCTGATCCTGTTAGTGTTATTTTCATTGATTCAGTTCTACAGTTTTTAGCACTAGGTTGTTTTCGAATGTTTCACATTTTGCAAGTTCTAGTAATACTGTTCTCTTTATTTATTTATTAGCCTATGTGAGTGTGGGCTCATGCGATGCATGTTTGTGTGTGAGAAAGAGAAAGAAAGAGAGGGAAAGACTGAAAGACAGAGAGAGAGAGAGAGAGAGAGAGAGAGAGAGAGTTAAGGACAGAGAGCCAAAGAGAGAAAGAGCAAAATCTGGAACCTGCGCAAATAAAATGTTTATCTTCCTATCACCTTCTTGTTAAATTATTTTGCAACAACGCAGTGGAAAAGCAGTTACAGATGAAAAATGATTGAACTTTTAAGAGTTGATTTCTTGTATTATGAAGATGTTGACTTTTTTACTGGAAGTGTAGGTCTTCATTTTTTAGGCTGTGACCTCTCTTATTTAAGAAAAAAAGAGGACAAATATTTAGTCAGTGCTCTGTATGCACTTATTTTTCCTAAAAAAACCCACCTTTTATTTATTGTTTTCTGAAGATGTTGACTTTTTTACTTGATGTGTAGGCCTTCAATTCTTGGCAGGGACCTCTTTCATTTAAGAGAAAAAAAATGGTTACTTGGCTCTGTTTGCACTTTTTTATTTGTTTTATTTTAGGCTTTTCTTTTTTTACTCTGAAATAAAGGCCTTAAATTAATTTCCCTAGGACTATTTTTATTTATGGTAAAGGAGCTAGCTGTGCACTCAATAAAACATATCCTGCATTAAAATATGACAATAAATATTGTTGAAACCATAAAAATGTGGATGTAGGGGAAAGCTGTAAAACACAAACTGGACTTCGGTTCAGACCTTTTATTGGTGGAAATTTTATAAACTGGACCTCGGTGACTTTTAACTGAATACCCCTGCCCTAAGGGTCCTTTGGGCGAGGACCCTAAAAATACAGCTCATGAAAAGAATTGACATAAAGTTGAGTCTTCTTGTGTTGTGAGTTCCTTTATTGGGACCACGGCTCCTTGAAGTACCTGGGGCCTCATTTATAAAACATTGCGTAGGATCCAGACTAAAAGTGAACGTGCGCCTGAAAGCTGAAAATGGTGTGCGCCAAAAAAAAATCAGATTTATAAAACCGTGCGTGTGCACACTTGCAAGCACTTTTCCCTCTATAAATCACAGTCCACTAGGAAAGTTGCACAGGTGGTTTTACCTCACAGTCCACTTGGAAAGTTGCACAGGTGGTTTTACCTCACAGTCCACTTGGAAAGTTGCACAGGTGGTTTTACCTCACATCCCGCCCTCTACACACCCACATGTTACCATGAATGGTCAATGCAAAGTACCTCATGAATGTTTTGGCATCGCCCACCTGCAGTCTTTTCCCGACACTGCTGTGCATCAGAGGGGGCAGCGATACGACTTGGATGCGTATAGTCTGCCGAAACCAAAGAAGACGAAGAAACTGTGTGCCAGGATGAATGTGTTGACCCAGGCCACCGTGCCTTTAAATTTGTCAAAACCATGTTTGAGGAACAAATAATTTCCTCACTGATTGTAGGCACATTTTTTCATTTTCACTCTGAGCTCTTATAGCAACATGAGTGCAGACTGTCATTTGCGCCGATTAGTCCATTTGGGAAACCGGACATTGCTGCAGAGCCTTTTAATGTTGCCTGTTCACCCACAGTATAAGGAACCCTGATGTATCCTCTGGTCATGTTTATAATGCCAACCAAAATGGCTGGCATTATTGTGCTGAGGGATGGCTGCAATATCCCAGACCTAAGAACAGAATTTAACTGTGTCTTACCCAAAAGGGGCTTTAGACAGAAAATGTAACATTATATGTTTTATTAATCATATCAAACACATTCCTGTGTTTGATACCGGCTTATTCCCGCTGGAAGGAGCCGGTTGCCAGAAACCCCTGAGTTTGTCAGCACCTATACACACTGGGATGGCGCGGTTCCAGCGGGTGGTTTTGTGTAACACTGGGACCAGTTCAGCTCATAGATCCAAGAGCACTGCTCTGGGGAATCAAAATCAGCTTATTAGCCAGTCATCATCATCATGGGCCAGGAAATCTTTGTGGTCCCTAAAAACTCTCTCCATCCTGATCCACAGTCTGTGTGATCTTCAGCAGTGCCAGAGCATCCATTGTGCAGAATTATGCTCGAGTGTCACTGCCTTAGCTTGGTGGTGGTGGGATAAGTTGTGGAGCGATCCAATCAGAGCTCCTCTCTTTATGAATTGATATATTCATGTAGAGCAGGTTCACTGTTTGTTGTCAGTTCTGGTATTGTAACTGAGATGCTCTGCCAGGTAGCCTAAATAAAGGTGACTGCATTTCACACAAAAGTTCAATTTGTTTCTGTTCATTTATAGATTCAAACTTTACTAACATTCAATGAAGGGTTATTAGATGTTTGATTTTATCCAAGTGTAAAACATGACTTCAGAAATTCAAGGACACATAAAATATGCCTTACCCTTTACACTTTATATTTTTGTTGAATAAATTTACAGTAGATTTCATCGATTAAAATGTTGTGAAATTTCATCAACTAAAACTAGACTAACATTGATACGATTCAGTTGACCAAATATAGGACTTAAACTAAAGATATTTCAAGCAAAAGATTATAACTAAAACTAAATTTAAAAGTGCTGTCAATATTAACACTGGTGCTGCTGCATTCTGGATCATCTGCAGAGGAAGCCTGTGAGGTGCCCCAAGAGAATCTAAAAATAGCATGTTACCACAAAAGAGCTTCAAAAAGCACCTTTTATTTCTTTTTTATGTAAAGCACTTTGTGCTACAAGATTTTGTATGAAAAGTGCTATTCTATTAAAGTTTGTTTGATTGATTAATTGAAAGGCAGCAGTAATAGGGCTGACTTTAAAAGATTCATTTATACATTTGCAGAAGTTTGCTATGATGACGGCTTGACTTTTTAACCTCTGAATGTGTGATTTATGAAATATGTAGGATACTTTGTTCAAATATGAATGTTTTGGCATAGCTCTATCCATTTTGGTACCTACTCAGTTAAAATAGAAACATTTTCAAGGATCTACAGCTCTCCTGACATCCATCTGCTGACATGTTAAACATACAGTGTGAAGGAGTAGATAAGCATGTCTCACTGAGGCCTCAGGTGTTTATTCGGCCTCACACCAAACTCAGAAAGTTCTGATATGACGGAGAAGTTCTTTTTCATCATGGACAGAAATCCAGACCTGGTCAGAAACAATAATGATCCATTTATCCATCTGATTGGCTATCACCTCGGAGCTTCAAGAATCTGTCCAGCTTTAGACAGAAATGCTCAGATAATGATCAGACTGATAAATCTGCCTGGAAACAACAGATGTTTTGACTGCAGCTTCAGTCACAGAGGCGATTGTTGGTGTAACTGAGACACAAACAGGCTCAGAGAGACATCTGCAGGCTCTGAGAGAAGCTCTGAGAACATCCGAGGAGCCGCACACAGACCAGGATTTACTCACATCCACCCATCAGTTTGTTCTTCGTACATTCCTCCCTGAGACTCTGCCCCCCTCTCAGTTTACCAGCTGCATGCTGGGAGACCGCCAAGCTGAATTCCTGACCGCGGTGGTCTGATCCACCTGTTTACCTGCACAGGTATGCTCCTCTCTGACCCTGAGCACAGCCCGGCTGCTTTACAGGTGACAGTACAAGGAGGGGGCGAGACAGAAAACAAGTGAACAATGAGGACCACAGGCGATTTTAAAGCTTTTAAAGGGGGGGCTGAAGCACCCCTAAAGTCCATCTCGGCCCCCCTAAAGTAATAACAAGATTTCTTTTATATGACAAAAAGGCAAAACTCTTTATTTGATATTTTAGCTTGTGAAACAATAAATTGTCTCCAACTTTCTCCATATTTTATGATTTTTAATCTTTTTTTTCTTCAAACTCAGCTATCAGTCAACTTCCACAACGGTGGGTGAGTGCAATGCAAAAACTCAGATCTAGGCAAGTGTGTTTGTTTATTTTCAAGTCCATAATATCCAAAACACTTATTCCAATTCACATTCACTGAACCAGTCCAGATAAATATCTGACTTTAGGAATGAAAGGCAAAAATAAGGCATTAAAATGCTTGTAATGAAGAGAAAATATCTGCCAATAAAACAAGGAAAATTTGACTCAGCAAGGGTCTAAAATTAATGTTTAATATCAAGTTACTTATTATTATAAGTAACTCAGGCTTTACTTCATTTATGAATAAGATCTTATTCCAGACATGTAAGGAAATTGTGGATTAGAATAAGTCTAGTGAGATTTGTTTGTCTTGAAATTGGACAAATACTCTCATTTAGATCTGAATTTTTTCAGTGTAGGTTTCATACATTTTTAATAAAATTAAGACACTAAAAGATCAGGACAGTTCAATATTAAATCATTCAGCAGTAGTGCATTTTTTCCATTTCCTGAAAAGAAGCAATGTTGGAAGTAAGGATTTGTGCCAAACAGTGATAAAATTCTGCATGATAATTCTGGAACTTGATTTCTTTCATAGTAAATGGCAGAAAAACCCAGATGTATAGTATATGAAGGATTGTGACGAATCCTGCTTTCAAATTTTTGTCAGTGTCGTCATAAAAAAAGGTGTTAAATATGCTAACCTACCTGTTATGCTGAGTTACGAACAAAATGATGTTCTAAAAATAATTACTATTATACTTTTGGGGAAAAACCGCAACAAGATCTGTAATGGCGTAAAGCTCACAAGAGTTGAACTCTTACGAGTAAGTTTGTTTTTATATAATGATTTCTGTAAGAGCTGAGCCCCCCCCTAAAATTCAGATCCTAAAATCGCCCCTGATGAGGACGTCTGAGCAAATGAGTCCAAAAGATGGCCTGATGGAGGTGGCCCAGGGCGACGATGCTTTTAAGGCTCTGCGCTGGCCACGACTGAGGCTGGAGGCGTTTTGTTTTGGTACTGCGACTCCCTACTAGCAGGCATCTCTGAATGTTCATTTAAACCTCTGCAGATGATCCAGAATGCAGCAGCACATGAGGCGGTTCATCCATAAACACATCATCAGGCTGAAACCTCTTATCTCCAAGATTGACACTTCACTAAACAAACAAACAAACAAACAAAAACAAAAAAACATGCTGCACTACTGAATTAATCTCTTTTTTTATTGTCCATCTGATAATTTGTTTTTTATACCTTCAACTGTTTTGAAATTCATAAAATCTGCTCACTAGCATGGGACGTGACTGATGTCTTTTTTCTTTAGACTTAAACCACTTATACCTAACCTTGCAGTGCAGCTGGATCCACCTGATTCAGTGTCTGCAATCAGGCAGATCTATCTTGCCAAAACATGGCTCACACAGGGATTAGCTTAGATGCTAACAGCTTCAGAGGCAGTTTTATCAGATCTCCAACACATTACTTTATTAAAAAAAAATACAAACATCTGTTATGGAGAAAGTGGCTCACATTCTGTCCTTCCCACTGAAGTAGTAGCACCCGCCTACCAAAAATGTGATTGACGGAATGATCGTCCAATCACCTGCTGGATATGCTTCTGGAAGGTTCTGCCCTCCACAAACACTTCCTATGGACACTTTCCCAGACTAGTGGACTAGTGAGATAGACTGAACGGTCCTGGTGTGTCGTTGTTGTTGTTACCAGCTGGATTCAAAGACTTATTGATAAGACTTGGGAGGTCATAGGTCAAGGTCATGGTGTCTTGAGGTCAGTCTTTGCTTGTAGATGCAATATCTCAAAAACACTCTCTGGGATTTCCATCAAACTTTGCAGAAATGTCCACTCTGACTCATGGATGAGCTGGCAAGATCTTTAAGGTCAAAGGTCAACTTCTATTTTTCATTAAGATAATGGATCATCATCTTAACTGCACCAATAGGCTTGCAAAAGTTAATTAATTCATATTATATTCATATTTTATAGTTATATTTATATGCATATTGTAAATATTGTTAATGTTAAAAGTGTGAATTCCTTGGCCTTATTTATAGCCTCACTTCTACTTAATTTACTAATTTTTCCTTCATAAGGAAGTTGATATTGCTTTAAGATTCTGCATGTTGCAACCTGCCCACTTTTTCCATTTCATTTTATTTTATTTCAGTTTTATGCTCTTATCTATTTAATGTCTCTATTTGATATTTCCTGCTGCTATACTGTGTTTAAGAGCCGCTGAAACTACCGAATTTCTTCTTGGAGATTAGTATAGTATTTCTAATTCTGATTCTGACTAAAGCAGAATGATGTTGAAATAGTTTAATCAATTTTTCAAGTTATCTCACTCACAGATGGACAGACAGATGGGAAAACATCAGCGCCCTTGGTGGAGATAAAAATCTTATTTCATTACCTACAATCACTAAAAGCTGCGAGCGATTCTCCTAACGATGGCTGATTTTTTAACAGGTTGGCAGTGTTTGACAAGCGAGTAAAAGTGTTGAGCAGCAGTTCCACTGCTGGGTTCTTCATCCATTATCTTCTCTTCAAGATTGGACTGAAAGATTTATCATTTTCGGACCGAAATCGCAATTTCATGTGATCGCCAAGGCTGCGCTCCTGACTGACCCAGGACCAGTTGTGTCAACTATTTAACAAATTTGCAGCAATCTACATTCATGGAAGTGCTGGTAAGCAGGTCAACAACACAGGAGTAGAAGTTGGAGTATCCCTTAAATAATGAAAACAGATTATCTATCATCAATATCAGATGATGAATAATGTGTCATGTGGTTTCGATCATTGATTTCCTTTCTGTTGTCTATACTGTAAACATTGTGAATATTGCACTGAAGCTTGATTTGAAGAAAATCGTGAATCAAATTGAATATCTGCCAGAAAAACTGCAATTAGATCTTTTCCTAAAATTGTTCAGCCCTACCTCACGACCTCCATTCTTGTTCCTTTGGTGAGACACCAGCAGAGGAACGAAGCCCAGATGTTTTATTTTTCAAACTAAGCCCTCAAACTAGATTTAACGATGCCTAATCTTCCATTTGTGCTTGGCCAAGTCACAGCGAGTATTTATGACTAATCACTTAATCTGGTGCAGTGAGCTAATGAGGTGATAATGCTATTGTGTTGTGTGAAACCAGACACCCTGCTAGAAGAAGCCCACCTTAACATGGAGACCTTCAGATCCTTTAAGATCCTTCAGGTCTCAGACAGATGTGCCACAGACAGATCTCACAGACGTGAACATGAACGTTGCTTGTTAGCTGCACAGAGGCTGAAGAAGCCCATGTTTGATGGCTCTTGTCCTGCAGGTGTAGGTTGACCTCAGTTTGAGTTCAAGTTTGCTGCTCGGGCAGAAACAACAAACTGATTTTAACCCACTTACATTCAGGGTTTAATTCCTCTGGGTGCTGCTGAAGCTTAAGATGTATGTGAGGGCCAAAAAATACAGAAGTAAGTAAATTAAGGGGCGGCTGAAGGCGGCTGATCTGACCGAGGATCTCAGATTCAGTAATGAACAAAATCACGTCATCGGTATAACAGTCCAGTATTCAGTTAAATACTCAACAAAGAAGAGATATTAATGTTCAAACAGAACAATTTTATTGTGTTTTTGCAAATATTCACTTATTTTAAATTTGATGCCTGCAACACGTTCCAAAAAAGCTGGGACAGGGACATGTTTACCTCTCCATCACCTTTCCTCTTACAACTAAGGACACTAACTGTTCAAGCTTTGTAGGTGAAATTCTTTCATAATGCTCCTCACCTGTTCAGTGGAGACAGGTGTGGACTGCAGCAGGTCAGTCGAGTACCTGCACTCTTTTACTCTGAAGCAGAATGTGTCTTCATTGTCTCTGAAATAAGCAGGGACGTCTCTTGTTGCTCCTAAACCTGTATGTACCTTTCAGCATTAATGGAGCCTTCACAGATGTGCAGGTTACCCATGCCATGGGCACTAACACCCCCTCATACCGTCACAGATGCTGTCTTTTGACCTTTGCTCTGATAACAGTCTGGATGGTCCTTTTCCTCTTTAGCCCAGAGGACACCACGTCCATGATGTCCAAAAACAGTCTGAAATGTGGACTCAGACCACAGCAGACTTTTCCACTTTGCCACAGTCCATCTCAGATGAGCTCGGCTCAGAGAAGCCGGCGGTGTTTCTGGGTGTTGTTGATATTTGGCTTTGTCTTTGCATGGTAGAGTTTGACCTTGACCTTGTAGATGTAGAGATGAACTGTGTTAACTGACAATGGTTTTCTGAAGTGTTCCTGAGCCCACGTGTTGATATCCTTTACAGAATGATGCTGCTTAATAATGCAGGGCTGCCTGAGGGATCACAGGTCACAGGCATGCAATGGTGGTTTTCGGCCTTGCTGCTTACATGCAGAGATTTCTCTAAATCTTTTGAGGATATTACTGACTGTAGATGATGAAATCCATAAATTCCTTGCAGTTGTGTTCAGGAATGTTCTTAAACTGTTGGACTTTTCGTTCAAGCAGTTGTTCACGAAGTGTTGAACCTCACCCCATCCTTTCTTTTGATGCTCCTTTTATCCCCACTCATGACTCTCACCTGTTTCCAATTAACCTGTTCACCTGTGAATGTTCCAAACAGGTGTTCTCCTCAACCTTCCCGGTCTTTTGTTGTCTCTGTCCCAGCTTCTTTGGAACGTGTTGCAGGCTTTTAATTTAAAATGAGTGAATATTTTCAATGAAACAATAAAGTTCATCGGTTTGAACATTAAATATGTTGAACCAGAACGTTGAGGCTTCTCTCCTGCTCTAATCAGATCTTGATAATTTAGAAAAGTTTTTTTTTTAAACAGTTAAAATGAGAAGAATCTTCATTTCCATGACAGTGACTAATTTATTATTAATCTATCCTGTGGATTTTTTTTTTTTTTACTATTTTTGTGTCTCTCCCATTTTGGTTAAACTTTCCAGGAAAGCCCCTCCCCCTCCTCTGATGTCACAGCTGCAAGGTGTGTGTTAGTGTGTGTGAGTGCGGGTGTGTGCGTGTGTGTGCATTTAAAGGGCTGACTCTCTCTCTCTCCGGGCAATCGACAGCAGCTCAGCATCCTCAGCCCGGCGCCTGCTGCTTCAGGAAATAATCTGAACGTTTCTCTGACAGACGGAGCTGCAGACACTCTCAGTAAGACCAGCAGCACTTTTCTTTATTTTACTTTAGTACTGACTGATTAAATTCTGACAGGGCAGTAAAGTTTGCAGGTTACTATCTGACTGTTTCTTTCTTCTTCTGATGAGTTTTATTTCTGATTCTATTAATTTAACATCTGGATGATTTTTATTTAGTTAACCAAATGGCAGACTTGTTAAATTATTAAACCAGTGAGAGGTTAATTGCTCTAAAACCCTGAGCTTTAAGCTGGTTAACAGTGATTGGTTTATTCACTAGTTGAATTTGCATTTAAGAGCCTAAATACCTTGTTAATATTTTGTTTACTTGTTCACTTAAATATTATATTGTTTTTTATTTAAAACCAAATGCATGGTTCAGTACCTGGCTGTGGATGGTTTAGCAAGAGCTTAAATTTACTGGTTAATATCTTATTAAGTGGCTGACGAGATATTCAGGATAAATTGGCAGAGGAGTTTGCAACAAGGGCCAAGCTGTTCAAATATAGAAAAAAATAGCCAACTGATTTTCTTGTTCAGATCTTGTTGATTGTTGACTTCTGTTGATTTATTTGTTTAAGATGTTCAACTAGTTACAAAAGATGTTAATGATTTACTGCATGGTTGAGTTATTTTTGCTTTTTTTTGTTTTGTTTTTACACACTTTAAAAAAGTGCATTGACCTACAAACTGTCTAACTAGTTTATCAAAAGGTTGAACCACTCAAAAGTTACCCAACAACCCAGTGGGCTGACTGGTTTATACCCTGTAAACAGAAATAATAACGGTATTTATGACTGGTTTGTTTGGTGTTTACTGGTTTGACTTATATTTTTGTCTTTTTTGTGACATATAGGAAACATGCTGCTTTATGAACTGGCTGTGACTGGTTTATTAAAAAGCTGAACACACACTAAAAAACATTTTACTGGTTTATATCTTGTAAAGTGGCTGGCTAATATTGATCTGATTCTTCATTTCTCCAAATTATTGTCAATAATGCACACTTTTTGAAATGACTACTTATTTGCCAACTATCCAACTAAGTTTCTAACTGCTGTTAACTGGTTAACTAAGGAAAATATGTTTGTAATTTTTAACTATAGATAAAAACTATTGTTATCTGGCTGAGTGGTTTAATAAATTGGTTTAACTGCTCAATTATTGTTTAACTAGTGATTTGATTTCCTGATTTAGAACTCGTTAATCGGTTTAATTCTGTTTGTTTTTTGTCTAAAATGTTCAACTAGGTGTAAAAAATGTCCATGGCTTACTGAATGATTGAATTGTTTTCTTATTTTGTTGTTTTTTACACGTTAAAAAAGTACAACAGTCTACTAACTAGAATTATTTCATCAGAAAGGTTGAACTGCCCAAAAATTAACCAGTCACCCAGTGGACTGACTGGTTTTTACCTCATTAACAGTATTAATAATGATATCTGTGACTGGGTTATTTGGTGTTTACTGGTCGTCGACTTATATTTAGTCACTTTCTTAGATATAGAAAACATGGTTTACTTACAGGCTGTGACTTGTTCACCAAAGGACTTGGACCGGTCTTCAGTAAACACCAAAGAAAAATGATAATTTACTGGTTTATATCTCCTGAAGTGGCTGACTTATATTTATCTTTTTTTCCTCAGACTTTCTTTTATAATTAGACATAGAAGACATGCTGGTTTACTACCTGGCTGTGGCTGGTTAACCCAAAGCAATAAACAAAAACAGGAATGTATTAGTTTATTTATCCTGAAGTGGCTGATTAATATTCATCTTTTCTCCTCATTTTTCCAAATAATTGTCAAATATGTGCACTTTTGAAAATGGCAACTAATGCAGCTACCCAACTAATTCACAAACTGGTTACTATTTTTTGAACTTTTTGACTCATTTGGTTATATGACCGAGTGATTTAACTTTCTATTAAATTACCTTACAGCTTAAAGCATCGCTGGTAGATGTTTTGTGTTTAACTGAACAATATTTGTGTTTTTGACTTTTTAGAGACTTGATGTTAAAAATTGAATGGTCTGCTGATTGGTTTGATTGTTTAACCAAATGGACAAGAGTAATTGATAATTAACTAACTGACCATGGGACTGGCTGGTATGTGTCTTTCTAACTGGTCAGTTAATATTGATTTTGATGTTTGAGGTATCTGCTGAAATGTCTTTGATTAGCCATCATTAACCTTTGAGCTGACTGGTTTATTTCTTGTTAACTAGTTAAATGATGTTTATGTTTTTGTCCCTTATTCAAACTAGTTATTTAATTTGTATATGGTTAATCTACTGGTTGATTGGTTTACTAAGGAGGTTAGTGAAATAACTGGTTTAATTGTTGATAACTGGTATTTTTTTTTACCAACAACAATAATGATACACCATCTTACCAGCAGACTGCAGGTAACTGGCAACTGTTAACAACCATGTCCTTTTCTAACTAGATGTTGAGAATAAGAATAGTTTGCTAATTAATTGGTTTACAGACTAAATGTGACTAATGACTGAAACTACATGTTTATATTTATTTTGGATATGACACAGTTAATTTAAATTACCCCAATTTACAGTTAATTCCCATAATTTCCATGGAAAGATTCTGGAAATTTACTGGGCGATTTCCACCCCTTTGCAACCTTATTTATAAAGCTGGGGACACTTTTCACAGTCTTTACAGATTTGATGAGTCTAGAGCTCACACTAACAGACTGTTTTCAGCAGTTTTCTGTATGACGACTGAGAGACTGAGGATCACAAACTTCACTGCAGATACAGGATTTATCCAACCAATTACAGCCTCACGAGGGCGACGGTTCAGTTTGATATTCCCACTACTTTCCGTCATCATTTGACTCTGTTTCCTGCGCTCCACCCTCTCTTTTCATTGGCTGTTGGTGACACATGTTTGCAGTTGAGTCTCTAATCAGTTCACAACATCGAACTTTGTCCAGATTCAGCAAAAAAACAAAACATGTCTGATTGAACGGGACTGAGGCAGTGTTAATTTTGACAGCACTTTTTAATTTAGTTTTGGTTATAGTCTTTTGCCTAAAATATCTTTTAGTTTTAGTCATCATTTAGTCATCTAAATTGTTTTGATTTTAGTCTAGTTTTAGTTGATGAAATTTCACAACATTTTAGTCGATGAAATCTTCTGTAAATTTAGTCGACTAAAATATGAAGTGTAAAGGGTAAGGCATTTTTTATGTGTCCTTGAATTTCTGAACTCATGTTTTACACTTGAATAAAATCAAACATCTAATAACCCTTTATTGAATGCTAGTAAAGTTTGAATGTATAAATGAACAGAAACAAATTGAACTTTTGTGTGAAATGCAGTCACCTTTATTTAGGCTACCTGGCAGAGCATCTCAGTTACAATACCAGTATTTAGCTTAAAACTGTTCACACCAAAAAGACATACAAGAGAAGGGGGCGGGGTGTGTTTCTGCTTTCTCGATCTGTCATCAACCATGCTGGATGTCTCTACAGTCACTGTTTTCTCCTGTTCTTGAAAACCAGGAGCTAACTGTCTCAGAAAAGTCTGAAATAGAAACACATCCATGTGATGCCCCACACTGTCAAAAGGTTGTGGTAACTTGAGATGCCAGTAAGTTACTGTAAATGTCTTTACAGGAGCAAAACTCTATTTTTATTTTCAGCTATAATTGCTTTACTACTATACTTTTATTCAAGGTATCATTACTGTCTTCCAATTTACAGAATTATTACTGTATTTTCAAAAACAGCATCCTTACTGTTTTTTTTCATTTGCAGTATCATTGCTGTATTTTATATTACAACTTTTTAAATGCATTTTAAATTACAGTGAACTTGCTGTATTATTTTATATTACTGTATTTTTAACTATTTTATTGATCATTTATTAGAAAGACATCATTTTGCAAAAAAAAATCACATTAGTATTTTATCCAATAAAATACATTTACTTCAACTCAAACTCAAAAATGTGAAACATTTCACTGTTAGTCATTGTTAGTAAACCAGAAAACACTCCAGTACCAGGTCTCCGTTGTGCTTCCTGACTGGGTTCACAGTTCAGTCCATGAAAAGTGTGAAATAAATATGACCTGAACTGACCGGATACTCAATAACGGTGTAGAGGAGCTCTAATGTTTACTTCCTCATCCTCGACGAGGTGTCATCCTGGTCCCTGTTCACTTTCGATTCTGATTGGCTGTCGAGTCAAAGCTCCAGGCGAATTTGTCACAGAAGTTGGATATTTTCAACTTTGGTGAAAGGGTGAAAACAGCAAAATTTGCGTCACTTGCATGACAATTCTACAACACATCATCAAGCCAAGGCAATTTCACATGAACTATTGGTTAAAACAGCTTAACGGTTGAAGTTCTGATTGGTTCAAAATCAGATTAACCTGCTGACTAACCAGCTCACTGACTGGTTTATTTTTCCGATCCATCCATTACCTACACTGCTTATCCCTTTCTGGGTCACGGGGGGCTGGAGCCTATCCCAGCTGACTTTTGTGCGAGAGGCGGGGTACTCCCTGAACTGGCCAGCCAATCACAGGACCACATAACTCAAACTCTATTTACAATATAATATAGTAAAAAAGGATAAATATTAAGATTATAAGATATAAAATAGAAAACAAACTATATATATATATATATATATATATATATATATATATATATACAGAAATGTGTTGTATTGCACAGGAGACAGAAAAAAATGTAGAAATGTAATGTACTGTGCAGGATGACTGAATATTCACAGAATAAATAAACATAATAGATAAATAAACAGAACAAGAACATGCAGACTCCACACAGAAAGGCCCTGATCGACCCGGGGATCAAACCGGTGACCTTCTCGCTGTGAGGCACGTGCACTACCTGCTGTGCCACCATGTCACCCTGGTTTATATTTTATGATATCAAATTACTCATTAACCGATTTACCAAACGGTCGACTGTTCTCGGCATAGATGTTGTTTTGTTTACATTTGCTTAGCTTGAATCTTCGTCGACTGTTAAAGTTATGATTGATTAACCGACTGGATGACTGGTTTACTGACTGGTTGGTTTAGTTTTCTCATGTCTGGTTATTGCTTGATTTCAGCGTCAGTCTAAATTTAAGTCATTTTCCGTCTTTGCTCATGTTTTTATGTTCGTCCGTGGCGGTTGGAGGGTTGACTGAAGACCCGTGCTGTGGGCTGGTTTAATATTATTTGCTGAATATCTCCTCTCGTTATCTGTCGTACTGGTGGGTTTAGTTAATAACTTATAATCAAAGCCTCTAAATCCTGACTCGGCTGTTCTTTTCTGTATTTTTAGCCCGTCTGCCTGTTTCAGGTCTCACTGCCTGGTTTCCTGAAGGATTAATGACTCTCTTGAGTAACTGGCTCACAATCACATCCTTGGTGACATTTTTGTCAGTTTAATCTCTTTTACTGTAAATCTCTTTTGCTAACACTGTGATGAAAGGAAATCCCTCTGTTAGCAGTTTTCTGCTGATCACTTTGTGCAGAGACGATATTTAACCTCTTGGATCACAGATTGGTTCACACGCTCAGTCCTGCTTCATTGGTTTGATGGTTGCTTGTAACTTCTTACAGAGACAATCATTTGTCCCGTGCTCACTCGGCTTCTCAGCATTATCCGGCTGCTCTGACATCCTCTGGTCAGAGTTTATAATCACATTACAGCTCTGAGATGGTCCTGTGAAGGTGTTTAACGAAGGTGGACGAACAGAAACTGTGACAGAGCTCTTAGAAAGCAGCACTGGATTACTTGAACCGGACTGTCTGGCATTGTCCTGGACTAGTTTGCACTGAAGATGAGGGACTATTTAGGAAAAATTAGTAAAAATGAGACCAAGAAAATTAAAATTGCATGTCAGTCAGGACTTTGTCAAAATAAGACAGCAGAGCGGTTATTTATGTTAAGCTTTATTAGCAGATATTTGAGTTTGCCTGGCTCTTCCACATGCTAAATGTAGAAGTATAAATCTTGACTCTGTGTCCTGCCAGAACTGACCCTCAGCTCCGTTTGGAGTTCCCCAAGGCTCTGTCCCGGGGCCTCTTCTGTTTGATGATGGTTTCCGTGCATGAATACAATGACCCTTGACCCCAGAGTCCAGATCATTTGATCAGTTTGTGCACAAATGTAACTTGATCTGCTGTAATCTTCGTATTCTTCCTCCCACAGACCAAAGCATGCTGTTGATTGGTGACTATAAATTGCCCTATGGTGTCAGTGTCTCTATGTCAGCCCTGTAATTGGCTGATGATGAGTTCAAGTTTAATACCCTGTCAGGGACGAATACAGATATTTGGTGACTGCAGGATGTTGATATGTACTTAAACAGATATATTGATGTCCTTTTAGAATTATAACGACTAAATAAGATCAGCTTACTGACTGTTCTTTGTGTTTCAGGTGCAGAAATGACTCGGCTGTCTCACCTGCTCTCGATCACAGGTATTCCATCATCTTTTGTCCTGTTGTTTAATGAGTTAAACTGTTTTCTGGCTTCTTGTTGGATTGTTTGTATCTGTAACACTCAACCGTTGGCCCCAAGCCACATACCTCTCTTTTGTGGTGAGCGTTGGCTCCTAAATTAGTCAATTATTTATTTGTTTATTTATTTATTTATGTCGTAGTTATGAATTTTAATTTCAATATTACAACAGGAAAAAAATCACTAACATGATCTCTTGTGATGATCTAATAGGGATGGGGCGAGCTGCTGCCACTTAAATGACCTTAAATCAAAATTCAGAAGGACAAAATAATGCAGTTTTAAAGTCTCGTGAGTTGTACAACATCGTCTTGCCACTCATATCATTTAATCATTAAGCACATCAAAATACAAAAGATTTTTTGTTGAAATATCAACCCAGTGTTAAAATCTTATGTTCAAGGGCTGAGTGGATTATCAATGACATCAATTAATTCTAATTTTTTTTCTCGGAAGATTTAAAAGTAAAAAAAAAAAGAAATGTTTTTTATTTATTTATTTTTTTACCATGGCTTATTCTTACTCCATTTGTGAGTTGTGGTGATGTTTAAGAATATAAATACAGAAAATGTGCTCTATTTTTATGACGGAGGGTCAGGTTATTTTAAATTAGATCAAATACTGTTCAGAGAGCTTCATGTTAATATATGTATGCATTTTAATATACGTAGAAGAGCCTGTCTACATCCAAACTACAAAATGAACATTTGATGACAAAATTACAGCATGAACTTAACTATATGAGGGAGTTTAGTTTGGTAATATATTTTGATACTTTGATACAACTTGTTTTATGTGATTTCTGTGTCATTTTGGAGATTTTATTTATAAGCCATATATATGAACAATTAAACATCTGATTATATCAACCATCATACTTTTATTTAGATATTCTTGAACCATGTCGAGCTAAGTCAGGCCATGCTTAATCCAACAGATCTGTGACCATCACAGTAGTTTTTCTCCAGCACAGAGGTTTGGCTTTATGTTGCTGCAGAGGGGGCCAAGAGCTCAGAGTAATTTACCAAATATTAAGTATAAAAGGAGGACTAGTTAGGATGATTTTTAGGGCCAATGACTGACGGGGCCCCTAAAAACATTATGCAGGTAGTTATAAAATGTACTCATTCTTGCTCAAGGTCTTCAAAGATCCCTTTTCTCCACACATACAAACAATACCATGTTTTTTTGTTTGTTTAAATAGCAAAAAAACCCTCTTATTCAGGAAAAAAAATTGCAGGGTTAACTCCCATAAAATATTATTAGTCAGAAAAAAAACATTTATTACAAGATATTATTTTGTTTTTTTGTTTTTCTTTGACCAAACTTCATGTTAAGATGTTTAGGTCTTCAGAAAAAAAAGTTTCAGAACAAGACAAACTTAAAAGATTCATGAAGGATGATTATACGATGAATAAACGCATTTTTATTTTGCAGAGAGTTCTGCATAGTGCAGAGTTGAATTATTCTGTAGTTTCATCTGAGGAGGGTTTTCTTTGTCTTTAAACTGAATAATTTAGCTCTTCAGCTCAGTCCATTACCTCAACTCTACCCTGGGGACTGAAGGGTAGCTGGTTCAAGTCCTGATTGAATCATGCAGCTGACGTCACATTGGTGGCAGACAAAAGCGAGGGGTATTGGGATGGTACCCCTGCTTCCTTAAGCTGCACGGCACATTGACATCTATGAATAAAGATGGGTTAATGTTGCTGAGAGTGCAGGCAATCATCAGGAATGATGACGCTACCATCCCTGATCTGACCTGGTCATGAAAAAAAAATATATCCTCATATTTATGTATCAGTCTGCTTAACTGATGCAGGATTTGAGAAACCGCAGAGCTGGTCTGGGACAGGGCCCATGTCCTGTAAAACCAGAACAATCCGCTTTACTTATACTGCACATTTTAAAAACAGTCAAGTTCACCAAAGTGCTGCGCAGCTGCACAAATGGACAAGGCATAAGAAACACACAAAAACAGTTTGTTACAAGGACATATAAACAGCGACCACATGACTCTTACGCTGAATTAAAAGCCAATGAGAGGAAATTAGTTTTAAGACAAGACTCAAAAGAAGGTAAGGTAAGATACTCGGTTGAGGACTGGAGATGGAGCCTTCGTCTCTCATATTGGGCCTGCCAAGCCAACGCTTAAAATCAAAACATAATAAGAGGCTGTACTGTATCCTTACCTTTGCAGCAAGGAAAAACATTTTACTGCATTGGATCAATGAAAAAGTACCAACTGTGAAAGGCTGGCAAAGAGTGGTGCTTGATCTGGTGCCATTAGAGTACCTTACATGTGTATTGCATTTAAAAACAAACCAATTTTATAAAGTTTGGGAACCCTATTTGAACTATGTAGAGCCTGATGTCTCTAACATTATGATGCAGGGATTTTCTTGATTGTTCATAATGTACACTATTACTGTAACCCCGAGTGTTATATATTTAGATCTGGGCTGGTGTTTGTATTGTTTTGCCTGCTTGTTTGTTTTGCTTTTTATTTTGTGAGTTATATTTTGTACCCATCCTCTACTTGTAAAAGTGAAAAATTAATAAAAATATTGTTAAAAAAAAAAAAAAAAAAAAAAAGAAGGTAAGGTGGGGAAAACTTGTTTGGTGACCTCAAGTTTTCAGCCTTGTCTTTTGGACGACAAGAAGAAGCCGCTGCGCAGAGATCAGCGATGCACTGTAATAATGAAAACTTCAAATCACTGGCATTAAATACATTTTTTAGTAAACAAAACAAATTATTTTTTGTTGTGTTATGAACTTAACCAAAGGAGTTATCTCAACTATCCTCGAGTTGGCAAAACTGTTGACAAAACAATTCGTTGTGGTTAGGTGTGGCCAAGTTCTGAGAATATGGTTCATATACAGACAAAACATCGTGGGCTGGTGTAGTGGCAAACATACATGATGCAAAACATGCTGCAACTATTCTGGGTATGATGTTGTGGTTCAGTCAGTTCTGTTTAATTTTGCATGTTTTTTCCTTGTTTAGACCTCTTGTTCCTCATGTTCCTTGTGTTTCCTGTTTTATTTTGAAGTCCCTCTGTTCCATGTGGTGTTTCCTGCCCTCCCCTCTGTGTGTCTTGATCATGATTCCCTCCACCTGTGTGATTGTCTCACCTGTGTCTGATTATCTCCCGGTGTATTTAGTCTCTGTGTTCCCTCTTGTCTTTGTCAGCTCATTCGTCTCCCTGCGTAATACTCTGGTGTTTCCCCGTGTAGTAGTTTGTCTGTTTTGGTTGAACTTTTTAGTGACTTTGATTTGTACTTTGAGTTTTCTTCAAGAGTTTCCCTTCTTTGTAGATAGTTTGTTTGATTTCGTATTTTGTGTTTGAGATCATGTTTTGTTATTAGTTAGATTAGTTTTTTGGTTTTTGATCCTTTTTTAGTTAATGATAAAACCTTTTGGATTATCTGCGCTTGCTTCCTTTTCCTTGTTTTTTCTTAGCTTACTTTATAACAAATCCTGACAGATTTTTTTTTGCAGATAATAGAACAAGATTAGAGGAACAAGAGGTCTACACAAGGAAAAAAACATGCAAAATTAAACAGAGCTAAGTGAACCATGACATATGAATCCCACCTGGAATTCTCTTTATTTTTAAATAGTTGTTCTCTCAACTCAAAATGTCTTGTTTTGGCCCAAAACTCAAAAACCTAGTTCAGACAGTTACCTTAAAATTTGGAGATTTCTGTTTTTTTTTTTTTACAATGTGTATTGAGGTGCGACTCCATTTAAAGATTTAGAAATAAACAATATAATCTAAAAATGAATTCTAAAATGAGCGAGTAGCCAACGGAGAGAGGTCAGGATGGGGGTGGTATGCTCCCTTTTCCTTGTACCTGTTAAAAGACGAGCATTTTGGACCAACTGTAAGTGAGCGATGGATATAAAGTGAATTACAGTTGTCCAAACTCGAAGAATAAAAACATGAATCACACGCTCCAAATTAATAAAAGATAAAATTGATTTAATTTAGGATAAAAGCCTTGGGCCAAAACAAAGGGCCTTTCTATCATAAAAGCAAAGCACTGCAATAGTATAAAATAAAGGCCTAAATCGCCCCAACGTGATATATCTAGTTTGCTTTCTGCTAAAATTCAGGTAATGTCTCAAAGCTCTTGGCCCCATCTGCAGCAGCCAAACTTCTGGACCAGGTCTCTTCTCACAGGAAGGATCAAAACCCTGGTGACTGAAGTCTTAACCATCAAAATGAACCTCTTGCATTTTTTGTGATTGTGTCTTTCTGTCCTTCTGTCCTTCCTCTCTCACATGTATCTGATGTCAGATTGTGATCTCCCTTTTCCTCTGCAGGCCTCCTCTTCCTGATCTCTTTAACTGTTGGAGAAGAACCAAACGGTGAGTCTGAAATCTCATCTGCCTGCTGCTTCTCCTGTTTTCTTTATTTTACCTTCACATGCTTGTCTGTTTGGTTCAATGATGGTTTATGACGAATGATATTCAAAAATCTGTGATTTAACGAGCTGAAGTGACTAATGAAAACACTTCAGCTGGACGAGGATTTGAACACAGAGTCCCTTTGTCCACAGCAGGTCTGTCCAAAAAGGTTAAAAACAGAAACTATTCCAAAAGATACTTAAGATAATGCTCCAGGATTGTTCCTCCTGCTGAACTAATCCACTGTCTAGACTTTAACGAGGAAATCTTCAGTCTGATTCAGTCCTTGGGTGAATTATTTAATGTCCTTTTTTAACCAAATTTGATGAAAAACAGAACAACTATAGGCCCCAAGACTTGAAGTAGAGCGATGAGATTAATGCTGAGTAAACCACAAGGAACAAACTGAAGCTAATCATGAGCTAAAGTAGATAAAAGTTCAAGGATTTCACACTGATGGGTATATAAAGGCTTTTTAATTATAAGAAAAGAATAAAATAGAATAACCCTTTATTTGTCCCACAGGGGAAATTTGCAGTGCTACAGCAGCAAAGGGGACAGCAGTGATAAATTAAAAAAAAAGGCAAAGTCTAAAAAACAGTATGTGCATTATTATAAATATAAAGACTAGAAATATTAAATAGCAAAAAATACAATATAAGAATTATTTACACATTTACCAACTAATTGCACTTTAAAGGTGCCATAAGATGATTAAAAATGATTGGTATGGGGGTGCTGGTTTGGCAGAGCGGTGGGCAGCCAGGTACGACCCATACCCATGCTTCTGCAGGCCCAGGTTTGAGCCCAGTCTGTGGCCTCCCCTTCTCTCTCTCTTGCCCTTATACAAGCCTATCAACATTTTTCTTGTATGATGCTCGCGCGCTTTACAAACTCAAATTTTTTTTGAGTTGCACAGTTCCTGCAAGAATCTTTTCTTACTTTCACCCCTGGTTGTACTGGGAAGTCAGGATTTCCTAGTTCTGAGTGGGAAATTTCATCTGGAACGTCCCCTCAGGTCGGATTTTCCTACTGGAAAGTCGGGGGATCCTCACAACCCCCGAGTTGACAATTAAAGATGGCTGCCCCAGTGTAAACTGTTATTAAGCTCCTTTAATATTTCGTTTATTAGCACTTCTGACTAGCGTTTGTCGCACTAAATCAGCCGTAGACATAGTATTGTTTGATGTTTATGGATAGAAATACTGCTGTGGTGTTATTTACATTCTTCATGTTGTATGTGCGAACTACAACACAGGGCGTGCTTACAACAGCTAACAATAGCCTGGTACATCGGCAAGTATTTTTTCCGATTTTCTAACTGGAACGCTGATAACTCAGATGTGACGTCATTCCCACTCCCCTCTTCCCAGTTCAGATGTAAATGAAACGCAGCAATATTAAGAACAAAGCACAGGTCTCTGCGTATTTCATTTGTCAGGGACCATGGACGGAAAAAACAAACTATCAGAGTAGAGATGCTCTGCACCAGGTCATTGTTTTCTAGGTAATTTTCCATCTGCAGTCCCTGTGGCAGGCAAGAGAGAAATTAAGATATAAATATAAAGTGCATTTACAGCACAGAAAATACATAAAGCATAAAAATATACATTTTGGTTCATAGAAAGTGCATACATTCAATTATAGTGCAACGACAGAGTATTGCTTCCCAGTCTTTTGTCCACATGGAAACAACATTTTAAGTCATTGAAATGTGTTGGAAAACTAAGAAGAACTTTAAAAACTCAGTTGTGGGTGTCTCCGCATGAACAGGGAAAACTGTTCTGTTGCTGTTTTAAGCTGCATTCACAGCGAACGCGACTTTCCGACCATAATCATGTCGCCCACTGAAGTCGCATCGCATGTCCATAAATACCTCATTTTGGTCACAGTCGCCCGTTGCTCAGTGACGTCACGTCCACTCGAGTTTCATCATATAATAGGATGTATCACCTACCAACCACAAATCACGGCAGCTGATGGCCCTGCAGCAGCATCGTCTGCGAGTTCTCTGTGGTCCAGCTTGGTGGAACTAATGTCCTCACTAACTAATGTTTCCACAGGGACATGGATTGTCACTCTGTGATCAGAATAAAAACAGTCTGTCACGGGTACCGTCACACACCCACATAACGCTGATTTGCTGTTACCGCACAGCCACACGCTATATCGCCTGAAGAGTTCAACTTTTTCAACTTCGGCGATGGAGCGATGAGCGACCAGGTTGCCTTGATCGCGGCCGTCGCATCGCGGGAAGGGTTATCCCCGCCCCATCGCGACTGTATGTTGACTTTACATGGAGAGTGGTCATCGAGGTTGCAAAGTCACGTTCGGTGTGAACGCACCTTAAGGTGTTGCTGACTAGACTATTTACACACCAGCACAGACTATTTGTCATTCCCTAACTAAGTTGCTGCTTTAAAAACACTCTGATGACACAAACGCTGCAGTTTAGGATGGGACACGATGTTATTGTTTCACAAGTTACCGTGTTGGTTGGTGACCCATGGCTGCTTTGGTTCCTGTGATAACAACAGTTCTTGAAGCCACACTAAGTACCCATAAAACTTTAATAACAGGATTGGATCAAGATTATCAGATATGTTTAAAATTTAAATTTAAACAAAGAATTCTTTACTCAGCACGCCTGCTAACACCAGTTAAACCATAACACCAGTCAGACTTGTGGTTGGAACAAATATGAAAATAAAACAGCTTTTAAAAAGAAATTGCAAAGCCTGAAACCAACACTTAGAGCATTACCTTTGGAAAAATCTGCAGCTGTGGACATCAGGGCGTAAGTCACTGTTTCCAATATGGCCACCACCATTTTAGGGCTTCGTATCTTCTCCCCAGAATCAGTGAGTGACGCTGCTGAGACGTCGTCCATGATTTATACAGTCAACAGTGAGAGCGAGTTTGAAGCTTGAAGTCAGGCATGATTGGAGAAAGATTTACTGTGTTTGCCTTCATGCTGCAGCAACAATTTAATTGGGATTAAAATCACTTCAAGAGAATTAAGATTGGTGCTCATCCTCAGAGGAGAAGGAATCAGGTGAAATAACAACTGAAATATTTAACACAAATCCTCTTACATGAGATAAATCTGCTAATCCTCTTTATCTTTTATCCTGTAATGAAACCTCAGTGATGTTCCAGTGGAAAACCTCTCCGTCTGTACCTCCTCCTCATCTTTTTCCGTCCTCTCTTTGATCGATGGTGTCTGTTCTGAGTCTCTGAGGGAAACTTTAAACCTCCCGGCATGACTCCTGTGGATCACTCGGAGCTTTGTCCCTGTTTGTTTTGAGCCTGAATCATAAAAATGTCTGAATTTTAAATCTCAGATGGAACAGATGAAAAGGCTCTTCATCCTGTTTAAGTCCTCTAAAGATCACATTTGTTATTCTGACTGAATTTGAATAAATTACTGACGCTAACAGGAACAGCGTTATGTAAGAGTGTACCTCCGCCTGCCTTTGGTAGTCCAGTCCAACTCAAAACAGTTTTGATTCACCTTTGACTCTTAAAGGTTCAGAACAGGGAAGTTAAGCACTGGCATTTTTTGATTTATTTAAAAAACAACTGAGTTAATGTTATCGTTCTTGCTTGGGTACTGGTCAGTGTTAATTTTGTTGACTAATTATTTTCATCATAGTTTTCATCAACAACCGTTTTTCCCCTGATGAAAACTAGACAGTAACTAATAAAAACAATCGACATGAACAAAAACTCAAACTAAATTAACTGACATTTTCATCAACAAATAAAACTAGACTAAAATGTTTGACAGAGACTTAATCCAATCAGACCTAATTTGGTCATGTAGAAAGTAGGGACAAGTTAGGAATATATCCAATCACAGCTACTTTGGTTGTGTGGAAAGGTTGGATGAGTTAAGAGGGACATCCAATCACAGCTGCCTTAGCTTGGTGGTGGTGGGATAAGTTGTGGAGCGATCCAATCAGAGCTCCTCTCTTTATGAATTGATATATTCATGTAGAGCAGGTTCACTGTTTGTTGTCAGTTCTGGTATTGTAACTGAGATGCTCTGCCAGGTAGCCTAAATAAAGGTGACTGCATTTCACACAGAAGTTCAATCTGTTTCTGTTCATTTATATATTCAAACTTTACTTGCATTTAATAAAGGGTTATTAGATGTTTCATTTTATCCAAGTGTAAAACATGACTTCAGAAATTCAAGGAAACATAAAAAAAATGTCTTACCCTTTACACTTCATATTTTAGTTGACTAAATTTACAGTAGATTTCACTGACTAAAATGTTGTGAAATGTCATCAATTAAAACCAGACTAAAATTTAAATGACTAAATTATGACTTAAACTAAATAATATTTTAGGCAAAAAAAATTCCTACAACTAAAAATGCAACCACCTTAACAATGGGGATTGAGCCATTTTTATTAGGAATGACTTGATGTTTGATCTGATTTACAGACATCCACCTGTCAGTCATTGTTAGCCAACATTTAACCAGGAAAACAAGAGTATTTGGGTTAAATCCTGTGACAGCCCCCGAGAGAAGTAGCCATGATATCACAACTGCCCCAAGTGGCTGTTAGTAGTATGGATGATATGATGAATTGCATACAGCAAGGGAAAAAATAATAAAAATATTCAGTAGCATTATGTCACTAAGACTGATTTTTTCTCATTTTTTAAAAAAAATCTTGGCCCCATACATCTTTCAAGAAAAAAACGGACTCTTGAATAAATGTAGTTAATGACCCCTGCTCGATGGTGTCAAAAGCTGTGCTAAAATCATGATAAGACAAGCACAGAGAGAAGTCCACCATTTGAAATTAAGAGTAAATCCTTTGTCAGCTTAACTTGAGCCGTCTCTGTGCTATGGTGAACTTTGAATCCTGACAAGATAATTATGAGTTTTTTGTCCATTTTTGTATTATATTTGGTTTTCATCAATGATGTTTTCACTGTTCCACTCAACCTTATATGTCTTTTTATTTTCCTCTTTGAATCCTGTGTTGTTTGTCATCATTGATGTTTCAGTGCCATTCCCGGTGACCTGTACGACCCGTGGAGCTGACCTGGTGACGGACGGTTTGGTGGTCCTGTGTCCTCCTGACTGCATGCGGTGGAGACTGTCCGTGTTTGGAGTGGGGATCTACGCCGCTGTCTCCTCGGTCTGTGGAGCTGCTATTCACCGGTGAGGCCGAACATCTCACATCATCTCCTATCGGTGAACATTGAGCCTCTGTGCTGGTGACAGCTGGAATATCAGGCCATTTGTCTGTGCGAGTCAAATCTTGGGAACAGGATAACTTTGAAAGTCTTCAAACTTTGGGCACATGACCAGCGGGGTTCAAGGGTTAATTAATTACATTTTGGAGCTTGTAGGTCAAAAGTTAAGGTCACTGAATCTTGTGGTCATCCATTACTTGTGAGTGTGATATCTCAAGAAACCTCAAGAGGATTTCCTTTAAACTTTGCACTGATGTCCCTCTTGACTCAAGGATGAACTGATAAGATATTGGAGACCAAAGGTCAAAGGTCAAAGCTAGGACCTTCAGGTTTACCAGTTGCTGGTGAATGCAATTTCATGAATCGTGGAACACTTTGAGGGACTCCAAGCTTTGCACAATTGCCCTCAAATGACAGGAAGACCTTGAGGAAGAATTGGAAGATCCGAGGTCAAAGGTCAAGGCCATGGAACCTCTTGATCACCTTTTGACTTGAGTAAAATTTAGTAAAAATGTTTTGAAGGTCAAGGTCATGGACTTTGATGGCCATTGCATGTGAATGCCGTCCTATGAATCCTAAAAACCCTTTTGAGTGTTTTTTCAAACTTGGCACAATCCTCCAACATGATACAAACAGGATTTAACTAGATTTTGCAGGTCAAAGGTCGAGGTCATAAAGTCTTGTAGTCATCGGTTGCTTGTGAGCATATCTCAAGAACACTGATGAGGATCCCTGTCAAGCTCTGCACTGATGTCTATCGTGACACAAGGATAAACTGATTAGATTTTGGAGGTCAAAGCAGAGGTCAAAGCAATTTCATGAATCGCAGGAATGCTTTGACAGACCTTCTTCAAGCTTTGCACAATCACCCTCAAATGAAGACCTTGAGGAAGAATTGGAAGACTGGAGGTCAAAGGCCAAAGTCATGCAATGTCTTGGTCCCTTTGATTGTGAATGCACTATTGCAAGAATGATTCAAAGGTCAAGGTCATGGGCTTCTGTAATCATTGCTTGCCAGGATGTTTTTTTGAGATTTCTTTTGAACTTTGCACAACCGTCCATCATGATACAAAGATGAATAAGCTAGATTTTGCAGGGCAAAGGTCAAGATCATGAAACTACTTGGTCACCTTTTGCTTGTGAATAGAGTATTGCAAGCATGGTTCAAAGAACAAGGTCTTGTTCTTTCATAATCAGAGCTTGCTTTTTAATGCCATTCTTTGAATCACAAGAACACATTTTAGGGATCTTTCAGTCCAACATTACGCAAATATGAATCAACTAGATTCTGCAGGTCAAGGTCAAATGCAATCCTGGTACTCCTTTCCTTGTAGATGCAATAACTCAAATCAGGTTTTAGGGACTTCAGTCAAGCTTTTCTTTTTGGACTTTTAGCGTAAAAAGCTGATGGATTTTAGAAGTCATAGGCCAAGGATGATTGGGCAGCACATTCCTGGCCTGCTTGTGAATCTTAAAAAGCCTTCCAGGATTTAGTTTTAATTTGCCACAGATGCCCACTTTGACCGTAAAACAAATTGGTAAGAAAGAGAAAGTTTATCGTCCTTGGTTCTTAACAGTCTTTTTTGTTTTTAGAAATATTGTTTTGGCCCCACATTTCAGCTCATTATTTTTTGAATGAATTGCCCGTAAACATTATGCATAAACTGATTGGCTTAAGTCAAGTTTGTCATAAAGTTTCCATTAACCTAATGTTCTTTGTTGAAAATTTCCTGATGTATCTGGTTGTGAATTTTCCGGCACGTGTATCAGTCAGTGCTCAGCTCCGGACAGCAGCTGCAGATGTGACATAATAATGAGCAGCGTGGGTCCTGCTGTGAGCTGAACCTCAACAAAACACCAACACCATGAAGGAATGTGCCGGATTAAGCTCTCAACCCCAAATGACCTCTCTGCAGTCTGCAGGGGCCCGCAGAAGAAACTCTGAGCGTCATCAGAGCTGCTTCTTCAGGATTCTTCCATCTCATTTGTGTCTTTATCTTTGTTTTTGTTCCATAGTCCATTTTAGTTGGACCTCACCAGGGTCAGTTTTAACCGGCTCAGCTTAACTTGGGCCCCCTTTTCCGTCCATTTTGCCAAAGTGATAATCAGTCACATTTATTCTGATTTAATTTTAATAAGTGTTGAGTCTAACAGGATTATCATACTCCATTACAACACGGATTTTATCTTGATCCTCTTTGTGCAGTGATATACTCACTCACATTTGTTCAGCATGTGAGTTTATGAAAGAAATCTCCACGACTGCAAAATAATGACCATTCCAGTAGAGACTAGAGATAGGTATCGATAAGATTTTATTGATACCAATGCCATTAACAATTCTGCCTATTGATTTTCTCTAGGGAAAAAAGCTGTCCTACATTGGTTTGCAGTGTCAGCAATGTCAAACACATGACAATCTTGTGAAGTAAGCATTTTTTTGTTAGAAATTAAGCCATGATTTTGACCACCTCTTCTTGATTTTGACGTCTTTGTTGTCATTTCTGCTGACTGCCTCTGACGAGAGAAGAAAGTCCTTCATTTGCAAGACATGCAGAAAAAAGAGGAAGAAATGTTTCTCTCTCTCTCTCTCTCTCTCTCTCTCTATACACACACACACACATATATATATATATATATATATATATATATATATATATATATATATATATATGAACTTTATTTAACCAGAAAAAAGTCATTGAGATTAAAAATCTCATTTGCAAGAGTGTCCTGGCCAAGACAGGCAGCAGCAGCACATTAAGAAAGCTACAGACCAGAGCCCTGGAAAGAGAGTTTCATCACTGACGGTCATGTGGTTCATGCAGCAGCCGAATAGTTCCAAAGAAAGCTTGGCGGGTCATTTAAATTAACTGCTTAGCCAGGATTTCTGGTAATTACTTACCAATATTTTCAGTTTTTTACATTCAATTTCCTCTGAAAAGGAAGAATGTGAACTGTAAACTAGCTGGCTTTACTTTCTTTCTTGACTAGCTAACATTGCTTGACACTGGAACGTTAATAAATGTCCTTGTTTATATCATCAGCGTTGGTGATTTGGAAAATTATTGACTTGTTTTGTTTAAACATTTCAGAAGAAAAAAGAAGAGAACTGTGTGATCCTCCTGAGGAGGAAAACATGCTCAGATGACTATCAAGGACAATGTCTATGCTGTTACTTAGCTTTATTAACTTACAACATGTAGAAAACGTTGTGTTATTTTTTACTAGTTTGCTACTTATCCATACTTCCTTGTATTCAATGAAAATCAAGCAATAAATCAATGGCTTACACAATTTCTTAAAAACATTTTATTCAATCCTGTTGTTTCCAGATTAACCGCACAGGTCTGATGCAAAAGAGTTTTCATCAAGGATGTGAGATGTAACAAGAAGCAGACCAGTGACCACATTTGAACTAATATTTTGTTTAAAATTGATGAGCTATCATGCTTTAAATTACATCGTTAATTTGATTCAAGTGTGCTTGTAAAATGGTCATCATTTAAATGTCAACTGTAGTTTTCTACCTGTAAATTGACCTTCGATAAATGCGAAAAACAAACCTTCCCCATAGGAATCAATTTGCCTCGGTCGAATTGTTTGGAACTATTGAGGACTCCCATGATCCACCATTGTTAAATAATTGGCCCATTGGTGTCTACAAAGTTGACATAACTCTCTCTTTCCACAGCTCTTTTACAGACATGAGACATTTACAGACACAGAAATAGACATATCAACCAATAAAGTCCCAGTCACAGAGAGTCATCAGTTGAAGCATCAACAGCCTGAAGCATCTTCCTCTAGTGCCTTTAATCTGCACTTAAAAAGATTTAAAGAGACCAGCTCTCCAATAAGATATGAGAATTAAGACGCACAAAGACTGATGACATCCATTTCTTGAGGGAGTTGTTATCAGTTCTCAACTGGAATTCGTTTTCAGTTCCCATCCCTAGAAAAGACTGACAGAAGAACACTTAATAAAAGTATAACTATCTGTCAAAGGCACAATAATTCAATGACATGGAGCCTCCAATATTAAAGAGCTGATTCAAAGTGAAGCTACAAGAAAAAAATATTTTCAAAGTGTCTCACCATTAAAAATGATGAAAAATACTCACAGCTTCAGTATTAAGAATTTCAAAGCCAGCTTCAACTTTCTGTCCTATAGGGGGGTCCTGGGTCCATCAGGCGGTCCTGTCAGGGTCCACAAGCTTCACGGTCGATACAACTACCTGAGCTCCTACGCCAACGGCATCCAATCACAGGCCCTGGTCCGCTGGAGCACCTCCTTCAGCCTCACCAGTAGGTGGAGCCACTTTATTTGTCGCTTTGTCGATTATCTGCCACAGTTTTCATGCACAGTCACACCAGTTTTATTTTTTTAACACGTCTTGTTCAATATTTTAAAACCTCACAAACGTCTCCATCCTTTGTTCTTGATCAGAGCCAGCGACTTCTCCTCTAGAGCTGACCAGTGAGACCAGTACCACAGCCCTGCCTGGAGCAGGAAAACCAGGTAAAAAAGTTTTTAAGTATAAGCTCCGCACACATCAGTCTGATTTTCTGCCAGCTTGCTGGCAAATCAGTGCTTATATAGCTGTTAAAGGGCAAATGAAGCTGGATGTGACTGTTTAAAATACATTTTCCATTTAAAGTGAGAGTGATAGAGTAGGTTCAGTTATTTCCATGTGTTGGTATCAGTGTTAAACCAAATTTAAATAGACTTAATCAAATCTAAGCCTTACGCCCCCAAAAAGATGAGGCTCATCAGACACAGTTCAAAATGTGGAAAAAAGACCAAACATTTATTTTAAATTGACATGAACTTGGACTAAAAGCGATTTAATTCTGTTAACTAACTGCAGTCCTCCATGATAATCAAATTGTGGCCAATATTATATTATGACTTAATTATTTTATCAGTCAATATCTTTATTTCACAGTCCTGCACGTTTGTACCTAAGCTTCGTCACTTACATAGTTGTAACTTGTTAAATGTATGGCTTGATTCTGGATGTACATTTCTTTTATTTATATTACTGTAAATATGAATTAAATCCTATTGTTATATTACTAAGTATTCACAATTTTGATTTAATTTGTGATTTGCTCATCTTCAATCATTACTTTACTCTGTTTTACTGAAATCTCAGTGGTTGAATGATCCATCATTTTATGGCTTTGTACAAGCTTTTATGCCTGCACTAATTAGGGTTGGAAAATGGGGACAGAAAAGTAGGGAGGACAAAGGTGAGAGGCGAGACAGATAGGTCAACAGCCTCACATGGTGCTTACCGGCATAACCACTTGGCTAATGACAGCCCATGACAGACAGTTTCCTAAATCTCTGCTTTTTTGGTCATTCAGCTTATTTGGAAAACTGAGGCCATTGAAACAGGGGCATACAAACGAGTGCTTTTACTTCTGTGAGTCTCTTTATCCACTGAAGCTTCCAGTCACAGCAGGAGTTTAATGTTTCAACCAGGCAGAGCGTGTCCCCCTGGTTCACTCCTGTTTGTCTTTGTTTGTGTGTTTGGTAGCAAAGAAATCGCTGAAGAAGGCATCAGTGAAGAAAGCTCCAGCAGGCGGGAATAAAGGTACACCGTGTGCTCTGTTTGTTTATTCATGTGAGGTCTTTATAGTCAAATTTGATATGAATTTTAGTCCAGGGTGGGAATTATAGTTGCCAGGTCTGCTTATTATAAGCAACTTTGGGCTTCTTTTTTTGAAAAGTTACTTGTAAATATTGGCAGTTGCAGGTTGTGTTTTTTTGGGCTTTTTCCAAAAGTGCAGTTGCTCATTTGAGCTTATTGTGGCCCCAAACCCAGGAGGGATCTGATGCTCACTCGACTACCAATATAAACTCAATTCAGAATTTACGCTAACTATTTTGTCCCACTCCAAACACAAATGTAAATTTGATTTTAAAAAGAGTCAAAAATGATGTTTCCACCAAAAAGAAATCCTTATAGCCAGAATTAAATTGATTTCTAATGTAGCTGTTACTGTTTTCACCATAATAAAGCTGTAGAGGATCAACATAAACTTAGATAAAAGCCTGACTATGTCTGTTTGGTTACAAAAATCAAGGTTAGTCAGACTGTTTGGTGATAACAGAGTTATAAATAACAGCAGCCCCTCCCTTCACTTCTGTTTGAAGAAAAGGATGTTGGATAAGTAAATTGAGACAAATAAGAAAAAAATGTCACTGTGAAACTGAAATGTAAGTGGATGAAAATTAAAACACACTTTATGTAGATTTCTCTTTATAAAAAAGTAATATATCACATTAGAAAAAATAGCTGGAGGCAACACTGACGAGAATCAGCTTTCAGTTTAAATATATTAATGTGGAGAGATGGTTTTGATTTAAGAAGAAAGAAAACAGAAGTTGATGATAAATATGAAGAGATTTGACAACTATGGTGGTTATGTTGAAATATAATGGTGCAGTGAAGGTATTGCACATTAAATTTATTGAAAGTAATTCAAATCCCAATGGTTTTGCCAAGTTCATTTAGGAAATAAAATAATTTCAAAACTCGATGTTTATGCTGGGGTTCTAATCTTCAGTTGCAGCAGTTAAAGCATTCAGAGGTTAGCATTTTAAAAAATTATTAATCAGAAGAGTTTGCCTCCAGTCTGAGTACAGCTTTTTGTCACATCAGACAATATCGTAATAAAATGTCCGTATAAACAGTAAGGCTGTATAATGAACAAATGCTCAGGCTCATGGCTAATATAGGTGCAGTATCGCAGAAACTTGGATTCCTGTGCATAAACAGTTCTGTGCAAAAGTCTTAGGCTGTTGTAATAATTGATAATCAGCCAATCAATCCAATTTTATTCATATAGAACATTTCATACAAGTTTAATTGCAGTTCAAAGTGCTTTGCATGGAAAATAATAAGATACTATCAATATTTATCATACATTTTTACAACTACTCCACAAATTAAGGTAATAATAATAATATGACAAAGGATCTGGGGAGTAATGCATGCTAGAATAGCTAATGTAAAAGAAACAGTGACATCCAGGTGAAAAATAAAGATTTAAAAATAAAGGAAACCAAGAATCAACAGACAAGAATCAATATAAAGCTTAAAAAAGATATAAAACAGGACTTAAAAAAATAATATGATGTATGTAAAATGATCAAAGCTCTATGATTGTGATAAAAATACCAATTTATACTAAATATATAAATTAACATCAAACAATAAAAAGTAAAACTTAATTTAGCCTATAAAATAAGGTTAAATCAGCATCAAAATGAAAATTAAATAATCTACACACCTGATGGGATCATTTAATGGATTACTGTCATGCCCACTGTGCCTAATGTCACTAATTTACATCATAGCCAAATTCATATCTGTTCTATATGCTATACTAAATTAAACAGTCTCCTACTGATTTTACATGTGCTTGACATCAAAAACAGAAATTATTTATTTTTATATAATGTAAATATACTCAGGCAGTAAGGGGTTAAACGGGTCAACATTATTTTGTAGTTTTAAGTGCGTTTTAAAGAAGAGAAACTATGTCAGATAATAAATTTGGGAAACCAAGAATTTTATTTCTTGTTTTGATGAAGATAAAATAAACACAGAAGTTGAATAAACTATTAAAAGGTTATAAAACATCAGAATTACAGCTGTTATTAGACAGATTAGGTCTGAAATATTAAAACAGAGTATAATAAGATAAAAATCACAAAGTTTCCAACATGTTGATGCAGAATA
Organism: Cetoscarus ocellatus; assembly: GCA_037902135.1. Taxonomy (NCBI): domain Eukaryota; kingdom Metazoa; phylum Chordata; class Actinopteri; order Labriformes; family Labridae; genus Cetoscarus; species Cetoscarus ocellatus. The sequence continues at coordinate 98,535 of JBAMNC010001201.1, forward strand.
ATTTGATAGTTTATTTTTTTCCTGTCTTCAGACTGTCAGATGGACATCGCCATAGTTATCGACAGCAGCAACAACATTGGGCAGCGAAGGTTCAACCTGCAGAAAAACTTTGTCACCAAGCTAGCGGCCATGTTGAGAGTTGGACCGATGGGACCACACGTGGGTTTGATCCAGGCCAGGTCAGAGAGAGTGACTTTACACAAGATGGTGGTTGGGATGGTTTACTTCAGAGACCGTCATTCAGTTTTCTTCTGATTGTGCCAAAGTTGTGTATTTTGTTTTTGACAGTGACTTTCCAAAGACAGAGTTCTTACTGGCAAACTACACGCAGCCCAAAGAGCTGCAGTTCGCCATCAAGGAGGTGGCCTTCATGGGAGGAAACACCAACACAGGTAATAATCACACACCAACATAAACATTAGGGCTGTCACTTTTCACAAAAATCAAATCTGATAGCCAGAGATATTTGAGGGGGCTGTCGATGAGGACATGGTTGCGTGGGGCTGAGCACTCGATGAGGTGCTGCTGGATGGCGATGGGTGGAAGGGCTGACAAAATGGGCTTGTAGATTTGTTGTGGATGAGGAGTGGGCCAGCTGCTTTGCAAATAATCAACACACAGCGGAGCTCAATGCGCTTCCACAGAGTGGCATTGCCTGTCCTTCATTTTCTCTTGATGTACTTCCTGTTGTTGAAGTCAAGAGGGCAATGAACATCAAGGTTGTTCTGGGAGCCCCCTTTGTTGGATCAGGAACCCTAATTCTGATTATATGTTGATTGTTTTCTGCACCAACTTACCAAGTCAAAATCCTTGTATGTACAAATGTTCATGGCAATGAATACCAATTCTGATTCTGATTCTTAAACTAGATACCATATTACACTAACCTAAAAATAAATATCTAAAAGTTATAAAGACCGTATAAAATGGCCGCCATTTTACAGTTATTATGCTATGGTCCTGACATTGTTATATAAACAAGAACACTCATCGGGGAAGAATCTACCCTTCCTGTAAAGGAATCCACCAGATGTAAACTCATCCTGAGTATGTCTCACTAAAACACAAGGACCCCCCTTTGCATTTATAAATTTAAGCCCTCACAGTGTACTCAAAACAAAAACTGTAAACACATAACACACACACACACTCACAATCAGACTCCTTTCCTGCTGTGATCATAATTATCATGAAGATGTGGGGAGATGTGAACTGTGGAAGGAAAACAAGTGAGAGAAAGGTTATCTTCCCAAATGTTTTCATGTATGCCTTTTCTCTGCAAATAGTTGCATCACCCCCTGCTGGCCGGTGCAAAGAATACAGGGTTTAGGGTATTTTTCAATGGCCCCTTCAGATCCTAGAGCTACAATTTATGCTTATTAATTATATTCGGTTTACAACCCATATCTATAATTTAAATATATTTTACTGAACCATAAAAAATGTTCTCATTTATTTATTGTTTATCCTAATGATCTTCAGCTCATATGAGGTTTGTCAGATTTCTTGTAGAGTCACCGAAACGCTCTCCTGTTCTTGTTTTGTTGACTTGGTGCAGGTAAGGCCATCATGCACACAGCAGAGTCCTTCTTCACGCAGGAGAACGGAGGACGGCGCGGTCACCCGCGCGTAATGATGGTGCTGATCGACGGCTGGCCCTCAGATGACTTGGAGCAGGCGTCCATGTTGGCGAGAGAGTCCGGCATCAATGTGTTCCTGGTGTCCGTGGCCAAGCCAGCACCAGAGGAGCTCAGCATGGTGCGGGACAAGGAGTTTGTCTCGAAGGTACACTCTGGGTTTACATTTTAATTGGAGTAGAGTAATTTAAAGGTAAATGTAATCTAAAGGTTTTGATTTTCTCCCTGCAGGCAGTTTGTAAGGATAACGGTTACTTCAGTTATTTGATCCCCAGCTGGTTCAGCACCACCAAACATGTCAAACCTCTCACTCAGAGGATCTGCTCACTGGATGGCCTGCTCTGCAGTAAGATCACACTTTGATAGAAGATATATATATATTTTTTACACACTTTGATTAATGCTTTGCTTTATTGGTGTTGATGTAACATTAAAGTAAATGTGTAATGTGCACATGCAACAACGCTCAAAGGAACTGTGCATTTAGGAACTGCAGTATGCTTTGTTTTTTTTGTTTGCTTTTAGGTAAAACCTGCTATAACTCTGTGAACATTGGCTTCCTCATCGACGGCTCCTCCAGTGTTGGGGATGGAAACTTCCGGCTGGTCCTTGAATTCCTCGCAGGAATAGCCCAAAGCTTTGACATCTCTGACATCGGCGCTCGTATCGGTGAGCCCAACAGGGTGGAGATATATTTCTTCAGTTGGTTGATTCCTGTACCTTTTAGAATTGATTTTAAGATTCTGTTATTAGTTTTTAAATCTTTTAATATCTTAATCTACCTTTAGACCTGAGGGCAGCACCTACTGTTAATATTTTTAAAAGCAAACTCAAGACCTACCTGTTTAGTCTGGCTTTTAGCTGATTATATTTATTATTATTATTTTCATCTTAGTTATTTATTCATTTTAAGCCTCTTCGTCTGTTTTATTTCTCCATTTCACTTCAGATTTATTGTTTGAAATTTTTGTCTCTGTTTATCGATTTTCTTTTCATTATCCTATTTTAACAGATTTTATTATGCATTTGGTGTTTAGCTATCTCATTTTACCATATTATTGTTTTACATTTTATTCTGTTCATGTATTACCTTCACCAAGGAGGTTATGTTTTTGCTGGCATATGACTGTATTTTTATTTGTTTGTTTGTTAGCGAGATTACACAAAAACTACTGGACAGATTTTGCTGAAATTTGCAGGAGATGTTGGTAATGGCCCAGCTTAGAAATGATTAGATTTTGGTGGTGATCCAGATAACCACCATTAGTGAATGAACTGTCTAATAATAATGATATCAACATGATTCTGAGTGCTAGTTGTGGGTTTTCAGGGTCACGAATCATAATATGATGGTAACTTTATCATGGAACTATTGCTTATAGATGAAACAGCAATATGTGAGCTACCTTGGTGGAAGTTTGTACTCTCTGAGTGCTTTCTAGTTTATCTATTTGTCCCTATAATATTTTTATCTCATTTTTTATCGGATTTTGTTTTGTCATTTTAGTCTTAGCTCCTGTGTTTTCTCATTTGTAATTCAAAATAGTGTTTCCCCAGTCCTCCAATTCTGTTTTCTTTTCGGATCTCCTGTTAATGTCTGTGTGTGTATGTTGTATGTGGATCATGAGGGTGGGTAGCATCTTGTATTTCCATTGTATTTAATTTTCTACTTTTCATTTATTTTTAATTTTTTATTTCTTTCTTTTTTATGTGATACAAGATTCTGTATGAAAAGTACCATACAATAAAGTATAACAATAAAATAATAAAGTTTGATTGATCGATTGATTGATCGACAAGCTGATTGGTTGACTGTGTTGAACATCCAGGTGCGGTGCAGTTCACCTACGATCAGAGGCTGGAGTTCGGCCTGTTTGACCACAACAACAAAGAGGACGCCATCAACGCCCTCAGGAGAATCCCATACATGAGTGGGGGAACGGCCACTGGAGCAGCCATCACCTACTCTGCACAAAACCTGTTCAGGTAAGAGAACCTCATAACTCTGAACCTGGCTGAAACTGGACTATAGTGACAAACATAATCCTGCACACCCAATAATCCATAATTTCTTGTTAATTTCTAAATTTTCAAACTCCTGCACACCATCCAAAACACAAACAAACAAATATACAGCTGAAAAACTAAAAAGTTTACTGTTGACCTTTTCCAGCTTCTATTTTCTTTCTTTTTTCAAAATTGGAAAAGCTACACAGTGGTGCAGCGGGGGGTACTGTTGCCTCACAGCCAGACTGTTGCTGGTTTTAATCTAGAGTGTAAAGTTTACATGTTCTCCTTGTGTATCTGTGGGTTTTCTCTGATTTTCCGTGCTCGCTGATTTTGCCTTCAAATCAGTTGTTTGTGTGAATGATTATCAGTCTCTATGTTTGCCCTGTATTTTGCTGGTTACTGGCCCTGAGTGTCCTCCAACTTTTCCCCAAGATCATCATCCGAGAAATGCTTCAGTCCCTTCATAGTCACATGGCACAGAGTGTTTGCTGCATGACTAATAGTGCCTAAAACGCTACATTAAAATTGCTTTTACAGTCATATTAAAACATCAGAAACTGAACAGGGTATCTAGTTAAGGTACTCACACCATGAGAAAATTTTAAATTGTTAAAAATCATGACAAAAAGGCTTATTGCTCTGCAGAAAATTGCTATAAAGCACAGTGGCATTTTTCAACATTATTTCCCCTAAGCTTAGCTTAGCATAGCAGCACTGTGAGGGACATACAGGATGAGCTACGGAAACACACAAGGTGCAGAAACCACAAAAAGAACATTAAAATAAAAGTAATAGGGAATAAAAATAGCTAGTTTAGGTAAAATTCATATTAACTAAGATTTAGGAAATTATACATTTTTGATAAAGTACATTTTTAACTCCGTAATGCAAATATGTTTATGCACGTCGACTTACCATTAAGACACAATGCTGAAAAACGGAATTATGCATCTTGTTATTTGTTGTATTGCTTAGCCTATAGGAGAATAAATAATTTGATCTAAGTAAGAGAAGAGAGAATTAAAGAATAAAATGATTGTTTTTGTCCTACAGGCGAACAGGACCAGGTCGCAACTTCCTCATTATCGTGACCGACGGCCAATCATACGATGATGTTGGAAGCCCGGCGATTCTGGCACAAAAACAAGGTGAGTATGTGACAATAAGGAAGTGAAACAAAACATTTAGGAGAACATTCAAACTGAACTTATTTGTCTTTTGTTTCTGTAATCAGGGATCACCATTTTCTCAGTGGGTGTGGCCTGGGCGCCGATGGATGACCTCCGGTCAATGTCATCAGAGCCCAAAGGCAGCCACACCTTCTTCACCCGAGAGTTCACCGGACTTGGCGAGTTTGTCCCGCAACTGGTCCAAGGGATCTGCAGAGACTTCTCAGAGAGCAACTGAGGACTGCTAAGAGAAACAAGGACGTCCTCAATTTGCAGTTTAAAAAAAGGTCCTCACTAAAGAGAGAAACAAGAGCACCATGCATGCACACACACACACACACACACAAACACACCCACACACACACCCCCACACACCCAAACACACACACACACACACACACTGTATATACTGGACATAACAGCTGCACCAGCACACGTGAACACACATGTATATAAAAACAAACATACATTTATACCAAAATTTTATTTTATTTAATGATGGCGAAATAAAGACATTAATCTTCTTCTCCGAAAGCTCAAATCAAAATAATCCTCTCTTTACATGCTTTTCCTCTAATCATGACATTATTATTAATCTCTCTAAAAAAGTACAAAAGTAACTCAGAAATTAGTGGCCTTGTGAATAACTTGTTAAACTTTGTTTACATCTTTTTAAAGTGGTTGAGTTATTTTTTATTACTTTCAAACTGCAGAAGAATTGGCCATGGCAAAATGTACTGCAGGCTGTTTGAAGTATAAAAACACAACAATATTTAACAAAGGCCTTAAGTTAACCTTCCTCTCCCTGTGAATTAGTTGCAGTTTGTAGAAAAGGATAGTTTTTTAAGGATTTTGTCATTAAGTTGATCATATCTAACAATTAAACAATTGTGAAAGTTTGGAGAGTTTAAAAAAACTACTAAATTATGCTTATCATACAGCAGTGGTGTGCAATACTGCAAGATTTGATCCAATACCAACTAAATACAGGGCCGATACTGATACTTTTTAATATTTAAGGTGGATGCATCATCAAATGTCTAAATCAGAATGAGTTTTCGTGATCTTGAAGTGTTTATGTGGTTTTCAGACAATCTGAAGGGGGTCTGATGAAGGTCTAGGACCCGAAAACATCACATTCCTGGTGATAATTCACATGAAAACTGACTTTGGAGCAGCTTTTTGCTGAAATTGATTTCAAAAGCTTTTTCTGATGAACAAATTTGGCTGACTGCTTGTATTATTTGATTTAAAATTGTATGGTGCAGAAATATAGCACTATAGAACTGTTAACTCAATAATCATCACTGAATTAAGCCCTACAGCTTCATGTCCAAGGGGAAAGAAAACTATTTTTGGATGCATTAACATTCAACAAATTAATCTTGACCCGTCTATTTAATTACTAAGCCTCAAATCAAAATCTCGTTTCCCAGTGATAGTAACTGTCATAGTAAATCAACGGCAGCATGTTTTTTGCCAAAAAAAGTTTAAGTTTTTCTCATTTTAAATAAGAAATTTCCATCGATTGTTAATATTTATGAGACAAACACAGGGCCTTAACAAGACTAGATATTTTTTTTATTTTAAATCTGGATTATGTTTAATTTACTGCCAACATTTAAAACTCTTACTTTGTTTTGTCACATTTTTTTAAACCTTCTAATGTCTCTTTATCTTTTTACTGTATCCTGCAGCACAAAAAACTGTCATGATAAATTAAATTTAACTTCAACGGTGTGTTTCATCAAACTTCATTCTGTTTGATTAAAAAAAAAGGTAAAAGACAAAAATCATGCGAATGCAAAAACCTTCAGAGGCAACACTGTGAACAGAAAAGTGCTAAGATCTTTGCCACACAGAAATCATAATTTTTTATCAGCTCAGTCATTTATAAATTTTGGCACAGGCCATGTCTGCATTTTTAAATATGATTTCTAAAAAAAGAAAGCTCATGATCGAGTGAATTTATGGACCTGGATCCTGATAACTGAGTATGTAAATATGTTGGATTGCAGCAGTCTTGTCTTAAATTTCAGAAATACTCTAAACTCATTTTCTTCATAAGTTCATATTCTGTTCTTTATTTTTTGGAGTTTAACCTGAAGTGACGACTGATTCTTTGTCTACTAAAAGGTTCGCATCAGCCACATTGCTGAAGTCAATGAAATGAAAATGTAATAATCTGTTTGTTTGTGTTTATTTTTGTGTAAATGAAACCCTCTCTTTGTGAGATGAAAACCTGTCCTTTCTGTATTTATTTTCTGTTTTCTGAATGTCTCAATAAAGATTAGTTATTTTTAAACTTGTGGACATCATGTCCTCATAACTGAGTATCAAACACTTAAACAGGGATGTCCTGCCACCCTCAGTCTGAACTGGAGATGACAAGAAGACAAGCAGAGACCTGCAGGAGAGCTTAGAGAACAATGAAGCTGAGATGATCCATTACTCAAAACCTCCAGACAGAGAATGATTGCATTTTAACCCTTAAAAGATCCTTTTTAAGGATCTTTTTACCACTTTAAATGACTCAAACTTTTAAAAGTACTTGAGCCTGAAATATTTTTATCAAGTTTTAATTATATTATGTTTTTTTTAACCCTTTAAATGCCAGTATGTTTACCAAAAACCACTGTTTTTTTTTTTTTATCATAACCCCCCCCAAAAAAAAACCAAAGATAATTTGAAAATATACATTTCAATGACTATTAGGTTAAAATTTATGTTAGGCCCTGGGATGGGTCAATGATTGGCAGAAACAATGATTTTGATGCATTGTTCATTTTTCTGCAGTGTCAGATTAAAGTTAATAATCGAAGCCTATATTGATATATGATGAAAAAAATGGCTCCATCTGGTGGACAAATTTAAAAATTACAACTAGAAAGGTTCTACCTCAAAATGAAATTTTTACATGAAGGAATGCATTTGTTTGTGTTAAGATAAATTTGGGGTCAAATATAGCATTTATTATGGTTTCAGATGGGACCCATTTGGTCTAAAGGATCAAATACGTCGGGTTTTTTGTTGCTCAGCCATTTTAAGCAGTTTTAATGAAATTACAGAATATTTTTTTTAATTTTTTGAAAATGATTATCCTTTGGCAAATTTGAGCTCTACCTATCCAACACAGCCAAAATTATTCAAAAATAAAAACTCAAAGTGGCACGAAAAGTCCCCAGGATCTATCAAGGGAGGTATGATGGAGGAAAAAAAAAACTAAATTATTTTGAATTCATGCTTGTAAACATACATTCAGTCTAAATGTGCAAACATAAAGGTGCAAAAATTAAACATTCATACATACTCATACATACTTTCAAACATTCATACATGCATACTTTCAAACATACATTGATTCCTTCATACGTACAAACATTCAAATATTCATACATTTATTCATTTATACAAACATATTATCAAACATTCATACCTACTTTCAAACTTACATTCATCCAAACATTCATATATTCAAGCATTCATTCGTACATAAATACAGACATACATAAACACAATTATACACTCATTCATACAATCATTCATACATTTAAAGATTCATACATTCATTCATATCATTCTATTAAACATTCATACTTTCATACTTCAAACACTCATACATACATAACTCAAACATTCATTCAAACATACATTGATTTATTTAATAATACATACTTTCAAAAAAACATTCATTCATTCTTACATACATATTTTCAAACATGGATATGTCCACATTCATATAAACTTCTTTCAGAGATTCATTCTCTACAACTTTACTGATTGCTTGTTGGGGGGCAATGCTGAACTCCAGCAGAGGGTGCTCATGTAACACAAAACACCAACTGTAGTGACATAGTGGCATTGTGGGTGTTGGGGTATAAAAACACCTTTTTGGGAATTTCTCGGGCTATGAGGCACCAATTTAAAAATATTCTTCACCTTTCTTCTGCATAGACAGTCTGATTCTATGGCAAGTCCTCATTGAATTGGGTTAAGTTATCATGTAATGACAGTCCCCATAAAGGTGCAACCCCAAGTCAAGGTGGGGTTTCTGTCTGCCAGAGACTGATACCAAACCACTAATCCCACCCTAATGAGTGGTCTACAGAGCCTGGCAAACAGCTAGTCCTCACCGAGGCTCAACTGAGACTGTGGAGCCTTCAAGAAAGTCACACAGGGGACTTTATCTATCTGTTTGTCTTGATCTGATGGAGTAATTTGCTGTATATCTGTACAAAGAAGTGCTGTGAAGAAAATGGTGCCAAAATGAGGTTATCTTTCTTTAAGTCATTAAGCCAATTTAATTACTCCTACAGATAAATCTTCATGTTCCTTCCCTCTTCCTCCCTTTATTATTTGTCTGGATCAAAACAGACGGTTCAAAGTCCTGATATTTCTGAAGGTGTTGCAGCCCTGGCTGAATTATTCTGAAATGGTCTGACATGCCCTCCGCTGCCCATCCTGCTGCTGTATCAGGTTACATCAAGCTACTACATCATAGGAGGGGAGGAGCAGACAGACCATCACACAGGATTATAAGGACACAGAAGGAAATCGAAACTAGAAGTCCAGCCTACAGGCTCTGAAAACAGCAGGCAGAAAGGAACTGAAAAGGAAGGGAAGGTGAGTATTTATCCTGCATTCATAATATCTGACTGTCAGTGTCTCTGCTCACTGTTGCGCATGAACAAAGAAACTCCATGATGGAAGTGACTGTGTGGTTTCTCCATGTTTTGGGACTCTGACTGTCTAAATGTTTGATATAAACTCCAGGAACAGCCGTGTTTGTGAGTAACATGAAGATATTAGAGAAAAGTGAGCTCCTGTGGTACTGCACTGGTCTTATTAAACTGTTTGCTCACGCCTTTGTCTTTCTCTGCATGTGAGTTTGTGTTTCTGGGTGTGACTTCCTGTTCCCTGATCTCTGACCACAGTTTTTTCTCCTCAGATAAGATGAGTGTTTCTGGGGAAGCAGATGAAGACAGGGCAGAGTCTGAAGTGTCTGGATGTTTGTCCCTGAGGAGTGACCAGTCCAAAGACTTTCTTCTGACGTTCAATGATCAACCTGGAGCTTCAGGGACAAAGTAAGAGATCTTAAAGGAACTCAGTGTGTGATTCTGTCGTCCAACAGCCCATGTTGATTCATGAAACACAGGTCGTCATTTCACAGCATGGACTTTTGTTAATAATTGAGCAGGGAGACAAACATGAAGTTCAACAGTTTGGTTGAATTTTTGACCTTTTAAGAGTTAATAGGCTCAGTTTGAAGTGGATCTGATGACTGACCTTAACCATGATCCAAGAGTGCCCTATGCTATCTACCTATCTATCTGGAACATCAGATTAAGATAAAACAAAGTTAGAATATTTAAGAACCTTTTATGAAGTTTTTGATTGGTCATATTTTATACTCTGTATTAACAAGTACATAAAATATTGGGTTTTTCGAGTCACTTGTGTTAAAGCGTTTGATTAAGTTGAAGTGTTATGTTTCACAGTTTGAATCATTTTATTTTGGTTCAAAATGATGTGATTTTATTTTCAAATCTTTATGAAAAAACTTTCAAAAATTTTTAGGGGCCCAGACTTCTGACTTTGTTTTCGAATTCCTGACATTTTTCATAAAAGACAAAAGGGAATCTCCAAAATACTTTTTTTTTAAGAAGCGAAGAATTCTGACTTTAATTTCAGACTTTTGACTTTTTTGAAATCAGAATTCTGACTTTGTTTTCAGATTTCTAACATTTTCACAGATGTTAAAACGACATTTCTGTCTCCAAAAAATATTTATAATGGGCCCAGAATTCTGACGTTCATATCAAGATTCTGAGATTAAGGTCTGTAAAAAAATTTTTAAAGACTTAAAAAATTTTTACCTCCACAGAAGTTTTTTTTAATTGGCTTTAATTCTCTTCTGTAGTTTACAGCTGCCATTAATTAGATTACATTATCCATCTTTTCTTCTTTTTTTAAAACAGTGCTGCACTGTACCATTTCATCTGTCCCATTAATAATATATTTCAGTTACTATGATGATTGATGAAATGATTTTTTCCATACGGCGGCACACGGTGACGCAGCAGCTATGCACATGCCTCACAACAAGAAGGTTGCTGGTTGGATCCCTTTGTCTGTCAGAGCCTTTGCATGTTTTCTCCAAGCATGCATGGGTTCTCTCCAGGCACTCCAGCTTCCTCCCACAGAACAAAAAACGTGCTCATTAGGTTGATTGAAGAATGCAAATTGCCCTTAGGTATGAGGGTGTGGCCTGCCTCGTGCCCAGAGTCAGCTGGGACAGGCTCCAGCCCCCCTGACCCCGAAAGGTATAAAATGGTATGAATGATGGATGGATTTCTATGTTTTAGCTTTTGTTTTAGCGCACCATACCTTCTCTTTGTATCTTTGTTTTAATTTCTTTGTTTTAATGTTTTGTTCTGATATATTTTGTTCTGGCGTATTTTGTGGAGCACTTTATATTGTCTTGCCTTGTCTATATTTAATTGAAACACTCAAAGAGGTCCAAACTGTTAAACTGTTGAGCAGTGTGGCACGTAGTGTCTTCTCCTCATTTCCTGCAGACCTGACATGTGGTAGCACAAAAGTTTGACAGTTGAAGAATGTTTGAGAGCTAGACTAAAGCGAACATCTTCTGTGTTGCAGAGTCCATCCTCATGGACAGAGAGCAGACTCTCCAGTATCCAGCTGTCCGTCCCTGAGGAGCGATCAGTCCAAAGAGCCTCCTCTGATGTTCAGAAATCCACCTGAACCCTCAGATACACAGTAAGAGATCTGCTTCTCACTCAGTTCTATTATTCTCTTTCATTTCATATATTTTTAAAAATCTTTTTATCTGAGCAGTGAACATTTCATCTGAAATTTTGGAAGAAAAGTTGTCTCTGCATCATCCTTATCTTATGAGTGAAAAGCTGTTCTCTAATCTAAAGGACTGGTTCAAACTTTTACTCCCACTCGTCCAGAGCAGCAGTAATGATGAAGATCATCCATGGATTCATTTCTGTTGCAGAGTTCAGTCCAGCACACAGAGCAGAGAGTATGTTGTGTCCAGCTGTCTGTCCCTGAGGAGCGACCAGTCCATGGATCCTCCTCTGAAGTTCAGTAATCAACCCGGACCCTCGGACACAAAGTAAGAGGCCATTATACATAAAAAAATGACAAAAGTATTCTGCTGAAATATTTTCTTACTAGAAAAAAGGCTAAAACTGTCTTTACTTGGAGTTGATTACTACTTCATCTTTTTGTTGCAGCTGTGTCACATGTTAAAAAGTTTGACGGTACGTTCTGTTAGATGACTTTACTAAAACATGCACCAGTTTCACTGATAGGGACAGATTTATTAAAAAGTTCTTCATACATCCCGCTGTAGCTTTGTCTTTATTAGGGATGGGAACTTATTATTAACACCAATGCCAGTAACACTTCTGCCTATCGACCTGATTCTTCAATAATTCTTCTATCGATTTCTTCTGATATTCTATGTGAAGAAAAAACTCAGGTTTTCAGGGGCAACAGTGTCAAATCAATCAATCAATCAATCAATCAATCAATCAATCAATCAATCACTCAATCAATCAATCTTTATTTGTATCACCCCAATTCATAACAAGTGTTTATCCAAGAAACTTTACAATAGAGCAGGCTGGAGCCATAGTCTTCATTTAGGAAAGCCCATGCATTTGTGATCTATTGCATTAAGAATCACTCTGAAGTCTCTAATTTCTTTTAGTTTGGTCACAACCATAAAACTAAACAAATCATAAAAAGACATTAAAAACTTCAAATTGTTTGGTTCCATAGAAATACATCAAAAATTTTGAATATTGCATCATTTTGACACCACTGATCAACTAATGAAGGTCATGCTTTTTACTGAAGACTGTTTTTGAATCTATGTACAATAATTCACACTCAAAGCAAATCAGTAAAGCTAAATTTAATGAGCTAAATACGGAATTATCACCGATTAAAGCTGCTTTTTATGCAATTAACAAGTACTTGTTGTTTCTTTTTAAATTAATTTCACCATTTTACCTTCATTTCACCAGAAAATCCAACTTAAAATAAATGAAACATATTTTACAAAAGTGACCCGGCCAAGGGGGTAAATAAGAATTTTGTTTACTGAAGGATATTTAAGTTCATTTGACTCAGTTTGTGCTTAAATGCATTAATAATACTTCATTATACTTCTTTAAGCTCTTTACAGAAACCATTGTAGCAAACCAGAGCAGCTAAATTTACATAAATAATTAGAGAAAAACAGGTTTAAAGATCATTATGTAATTGTTTGTTCTGTGCTTTGTGTTGATATAAAGCAGCTTGTTTGAAAGTTTTTCAGAGACAAAAATGTCTAAAACAAGGAACCAAACACAGGAAACAGGCCTGAAGAACCAGATTATGAGCCAGGATGGAAACGACTGTCACCAGAGAGCCAGAAAGTGCAGATGCAGTCACTCAGCCGTTGGAGAGACCCTTGGGCGCCCAAGGGTTTCTCCAGCAAGAGTTGATCTAATCCTGATCCACAGGGAGAAACGCCCAATGACATCAGGTGAGCTTTAGCAGGTCAAACCAAACTGGTGTCTACTGGTCCACCCGCACTCCTAGATCATCCTGAAGGTCCTATAGGGCTGTCAAGAAGACCCTGATCAATGAGAGACAGAGGTCAGCCTGGGGTCATTGGGCCCAAGCTCACAAAAACTGGACAGCCAGGATCTGGAAGAAGACTCTGTGGTGGGATGAGTCCAGTTTCAGCTGAATCCTCCTCCTGCTGATGTGAGTGTCTGCAGAAGGCCAGGCCAAGCATCATCTCCAGCAGGTCCAGGAGCTACAGTCAGGCCTGGTGGAGCAGGATCATGGTTCTGGGATGTCTGAGTGCTGCTGGTGTTGCTCATCTCACTGTCTGTGGGTTTCGAGACCTCACAGGATGACACCACAACACTGACTGTGGAGCAGCAGGATGATTGGCCAGACGGGTTGTGGCAGAATGTGATTTTATTTGTTGTAAGTTCTTATTTGGTTGACTGCAGGTCTACTTTCTTGCTTGGTGCAGAGTCCAGTCCAGCACACAGGGATCAGGATTTCCTGTATCCAGCTGTCTGTCCCTGAAGAGTGATCAGTCCAGAGAACCTCCTCTGATGTTCAGAAACCAACCTGGACCCTCAGACATAAAGTAAGAGGATTTGTCTTTACTCAAAATCTGCATCATAAATTCTATTCTTGTTTTTTTTATAGCACAGTCTCTGAAGGAACTTCGTGATGAGGTATTTCCAAACTTCTCCATGAACTGAATACATCAGCAGTGCGTACTGATTTAGTCAAACATGCCCTGATTGTGCACTGAATTTGGCTCAGTCTAGCTTGCATATTGTTTCCCGTAATGCAAAGCACCAACAGGTCAGAGGTTGGTAACAGGGACAGTATATCTCCATGGCAACTGCATTAGCATTATTAGCATGACAGGATGGTAATGTGAATTTAAGTCTTAGTAAAGTCTTGAGGTGGCGGTGGCTCAGTTGGTAGGGACAGTCATCTTTTAGATCGAAATCCAGGATTTCAATGCAGACACATATCAGTGTTTGCTGAGACAGATAATTACCCTCAATTTCTCTCACCTTTTGAATCACTTGTGTTTAAATGAATATGAAGCCATATGAATGTGTTCAGCAAATAATGACTGACAGTTTCTACACAGTCCACCTGCGTAGTGTTCTGTACACGCTGTATGTGACCAGCTGAGCTTGTGGTCAAGAGTCATTAAATAGCAAAAATCTAAGGTGATACTTTCTTAATCCAGGAACAGGAGCCTCGTGTCTGTGAAGGAGCTGCCTTCCTGCTGTGCTTTGTGCCAGGTTGACCTGAAGGATCCAGCCTTTACCTGCTGTGGACACTGGTACTGCAGAACGTGTAACGCCTCATTCTGGGATCAGTCTGGTTCACCAGGAGGCTCCATATGCCCTTGGTGTGGAGAGAGATCTGGAACAAGACCTGGGCAGCAGATAGATGGTAAGACCTGCTCTTTACAAAGACCAGACAACAGCCTGCTGACGCTAAAAATGTTAGAGCTGTACATCTTTGCTACGGGACATTTTTTAGTCTGCTGCCCATCGACTGTCTCTCAAACACTTGGATCATATTTCCTACAGCAGGGATGAGCAACTTTGGCTCCCACTGGCGTTACTCTTGGCTTCAGAGGGCCAAATTGTTACAAATAAAATGATAAAAAATGTGTAATTTAACAGAAGAAAAATGTATATTTTATTGGAATCTATATTCAATAATTCACACTCAAAGCCAAGCAGTACAGCTTAATTTAATGAGCTAAATATGGAATTATCTCCAATTAAAGCTGTTTTTATTGCAATTGACAAGTACTTATTGTCTCTTTTTAAATGAATTTAGTCATTTTACCTTAAAACTTATCACACAAAGATTATCGAGCTGTTTTTGTCCCAACTTTCCCCCTTCCCGACCAAGGACAGCAAACACCAGATAATTTTCTGTCTTACACGTTTATCTTTAAAGATTATCCTGTGGTCTGAGGCATGTTTAGAGTAAATATGTCCCGATAAACGGCTCTGAAACAGGTTGGGGCCGACAATCGTAAATATTAAACTTGTTCAGTATTTATGGTCAAAAATCTTTGTGTGTGGGGAAAGCTGACGACTCCCGAGTCATGACTCCTTGAATTGTGAAGTGAATGTAGCCAATCAAGAAGCAAGCTGACTGAGGAACAAGGAAGCAGGCGTAAATAAAAACAAACATGGCCGACCCGAAACAGAAAGTTGGGTGGAGCTCAGAAGTGGAGGACCAGCTCAAGTGTTCACGCTGTCTCCAGGATTTTTTCCACAGTCTTTTTTTTTTTGTTCGTCCAGGACTTTTCCGTCAAAAGTAGTCCCAAGACTACCATCATTCCCTCTTCTTGTATGTCCTCTTCCCTGTTGCATTTTTGATGTTTCTTCTTCTTCGTTTTTGTTCGATCAGGTTTGATCAGATTTCTGTCTTGAGGGACTAGATTGTAGATCGGTAGTGGGACAGAATGGTTATGTGTGTGGTGTGCTATGTTGAGATTGTCAGAGCACACCACACACAGTACGATCCAAACTGTTCAATGTCTGATTTTTTATTTTCATGTGTGGGGTCTCTAACAGATAAAAATTCTCTTCAGATTTAGAAAATCCTCATTCAAAAATGGCGAAACATGAGCATGTTGCGAAAAGGGCTAGAAGCTGAGAGGGGAAAGGTGTGTTCTTTCTTGATGCTTTTTAACAATAAAACAATGGTCATGATGTTATTTTTGTCTCTGTTGTTGTCTAAAGGAAGCCTGCAGGAGGCTCTCAATGCACATAAGACCAGTCTGATGAGGAGATGCGAATGTGTGACTGAAGGAACGGGTGAAGAAAGAAGCAGAGCCCACCTCAACAGAATCTACACTGAGCTCTACATCACAAAGGGGCAGAGCGAAGAGGTGAACACTCAACATGAAGTTCAGCAAGTTGAAACAGCAAACAAAAAAAATATCCACGAGACTCCAATCAAGCCCCACGAACTCTTTGAAGCCTTCCTCGGCCAGCAGAAACCCATCAGAGTGGTTATGACCAACGGCGTTGCTGGTGTTGGAAAAACGTTCTCAGTGCAGAAGTTCACTCTGGACTGGGCAGAGGGTCACCAGAACCAAGACATCGAGCTGGTGGTTCTGCTTTCGTTCAGGGAGTTGAACTTGATCAGACATAAGCGTTACAGTCTTCTTAATCTTCTCTGGGTTTTCCATCCAACTTTAGAGCGGCTCACTGCAGAGACTCTTGCTCTCTGTAAGCTTTTGTTCATTTTTGATGGCTTGGATGAAAGCAGGCTGTCCTTGGATTTTCATTCTTTTGAGGCTGTGTCCGATGTCAACCAAAAATCACAGCTGAACACCCTGCTTGTTAATCTCATCAAGGGTAATCTGCTCCCATCTGCTCTCATCTGGATCACGTCTCGCCCCGCAGCAGCCCGTCAGGTCCCTCCATCATGTGTTGACAGGATTGCAGAAGTTCGAGGCTTCACTGACACCCAGAAGGAGGAGTACTTCAGGAGGAGGTTTGGAGATGGAGATCTGTCCAGTAGGATCATCTCACACATGAAGTCATCCAAGAGCCTCCACATCATGTGTCTGATCCCAGTCTTCTGCTGGATCACAGCTACGGTTCTGGAGCACATGATGACTGCAGAACAAAGAGGAGAGCTGCCAAAGACGTTGACCGACATGTACTCGCACTTCATGCTGGTTCAGACAAAGAGGAGGAAGCACAAGTACAAGGAGGGTCATGACACGAGCCCTTTGGAGCTGATGGAGGCTGAAAGGGAAGTTCTTCTGAAGCTTGGACGGCTGGCGTTTGAACATCTGGAAAAAGGAAGCATCATGTTCTACCAAGAAGATTTGGAGCGGTGTGGTCTGGATGTCACTGAAGCTTTGGTGCACTCAGGAGTTTGTACTGAGATCTTCAAGAAAGAGAGCGTGATCTTTCAGAGGACAGTCTACTGCTTCGTTCATCTGAGTGTTCAGGAGTTCCTGGCTGCAGTCTACATGTTCCACTGCTTCACAAACAAAAACACAAAAATACTCCAGGCTTTCCTGCACGTCGACGAACAGGGGGATTCAAAGCAGAATTTTTTTTATGATGTCTCTTTAGCCAGAAAGGACAATTGGAGTCGTGCATCTTTGGAAGTCTTCCTGAGGAGAGCCTTGCAGAAATCTCTTCTAAGTGAGAACGGTCACTTGGACCTGTTTGTCCGCTTTCTTCATGGCCTTTCACTGAAGTCTAACCAAAGGCTCCTGAAAGGACTTCTGGGCCAAACAGACAGCAGCCCAGATATCATTCAAAGAGTAATTAATTCCTTGAAGGAGATGAGAAGCGACAATGTCTCTCCTGACAGATGTATCAACATCCTACACTGTCTGACAGAAATGAATGACCACTCTGTACATCAGGAGATCCAAGAGTTCCTGAAATTGGACAGAAGATGGGAGAGGCATCTATCTGACTTTCAGTGCTCTGCTCTGGCCTACATGCTGCAGATGTCAGAGGAGGTTGTGGATGAACTGGACTTAAAGAAGTACATTATGTCCCATCAAGGAGGCCTCAGACTGATTCCAGCTGTGAGGAACTGCAGAAAAGCTCTGTAAGTCCAGATCTGATTCCATTAAAACCGCGTGAGATTACTATTTCTGTCCCTCAGATGTCAGCATTATATACGTAACTCACATCTCAGTCATGCACAAAAAGAAATAAAAAAGTTAGTTGTGCTTCTCTTGAAGGACTCTCAGACTATGGTGCCACAGCTTTGTTCCTCTACATTCCCTCTAAATTGGTCAGTCTGTGTAAAAGATAAATTTTTCCTAAAGTCAAAGTTTCTGTTCCAGCGGATCTGAGGTCGTTTTCACACCAGAATCATTTTGGAGAGTTGTTTGAACACAAGTGGGCGCATATTGTTTGCATATTAATGAACACAGCAATCAATCCCTGTTTCTGTTCGAATAACTGTGCCAAGCTCACCTGAAAGAGGTGGTCTCGGCTTGTTTCCAATCAACTTTCGGTGTGACTGGATAATGGCCATGCCCTTGTCCATCATAGATCTTGTAAACTTCTTCAGTTTTAATCTTGGCAATCTACTAAGTTTAATATACTGTATATACTTTTTAAATTCTTGTTTTATGGCAGATTGCAAACTTTAATTGGGTTACAAACCTTAGGTAGATCACAATCCCACTATTGAGTGGCGAATAATATACACAAAGAAGA
Source organism: Cetoscarus ocellatus (assembly GCA_037902135.1). Taxonomy (NCBI): domain Eukaryota; kingdom Metazoa; phylum Chordata; class Actinopteri; order Labriformes; family Labridae; genus Cetoscarus; species Cetoscarus ocellatus. Next base: position 117,147 of record JBAMNC010001201.1, read on the forward strand.
CCAACATCCGGTTGGGTTTTCTGGTATGGACTGAAGCTATAGCGACACCTTTGTCGGGTACTCTTGGTCTCTCGGACTGATCTATTGCTGCCCGAACCAGTTCAGTGAAGTCATTCACAGGAGAATATATACGATTTATTAAAATATGCAAACATTAATGAAAATCAGATTTTGTGGATCGTTTGTGATCTTAAACAAAAATGTGTACTGTCAGTGTTCATGAAGTGGCAAAAGAAGAAGAGATGTAAAATATCATCAGACACAAAAACAAAGCACTGATCCCTGATTGAACTGAAGCATCAACAGGATGGTCCACATCGCAGTAATTCCATGATGTTTTTGTCGTCACAGACTTTCTAGCAGCGGACTGTTAAACACTCACTTTGAGATTCTGGCCTCAGCTCTGAAGTCCAACCCCTCCCATCTGAGAGAGCTGGATCTAAGCTTCAACCACATCCAGGATTTAGGAATGAAGCTTCTTTCCAGTGGACTGCAGAGTCCACACTGTAGACTGGAGTCTCTGAAGTGAGTTCATAAACTGTGTTCTGGTTTATTCTGCTTATTGACTGAGGCTGGGGTGATCCATAATCAGGGGGAAATCCTGATTTCTTTGTGTAAATACTTGAGGGTTAGAATTGAAGTTAATATCAGGAACTGTAATGATAAAAGAATGGGGCTAAAAGAAAGGCCAAATATTTGTAATTGTAGCTATTTAAGCTCCGTAGGTCCACAACAGCAGCAATGTAACTACGCATAGTGCTCCTAAGAGTACAGTCTTATCTCCAGGACTAATGTCCCCTCGGAGGATCACTGCAGTAAGTACTTCTCTGTGTTCATTTCCAGTTTACGCTTGTGCACTTTGTCAGACATCAGCTGTTCTTCTGTAGCCTCAGCGCTGAAGTCCAGCCCCTCCCATCTGAGAGAGCTGGACCTGACCGGAAACAAGCTGCAGGATTCAGTGGTGGAGCTGCTGTGTGGCTTTCTGAAGAGTCCAGACTGTAAACTGGAGACTCTGAGGTCAGAAAACATTGCTTTTCCTCTGTGCTGAGATGAATTTGATATGATGGAGTTGTGTGAGGCGAAGCGTGATGGGGTGGAAACATTACAGCTTGAAACAGCGAGTGAATGGGGATACTGACTACCCTGCTGGAACCAGTCTGCTGCACGGCAGCATTAACCCTCAACAGTTCCTCTAATAAACTCACTCTTTAACCCTAATAACATATTTTTTTTAATTCCACTTTAAATTTACTTTTAAAATTATTTCAGCTTGAAATATGCAAACCGATTATTAACTATACTTTGGAGGTTTTTAACCCTTTAAAGGCTATGACATGTACATAACTCCACTGTTTTTAATTGAAAAAACGGACAGTATGGACAGTATGTTCACACAACTCAGCAGTTGTTTTATAAAAAAAAAACTAAAATAATTTCCATCAAATATATTTTAATTAGTATTTTATTATTATTTTCATTTTTAGGCCCTGAGATGGTCAATGTTTGGCAGAAACACTGATTTTGATGCATTGTTTTCCTCAGTGTCAGAAAAAAATAAAACTCCCTCTCGTGGTCCTTGTGACAAAAAATGCCATGTCTTAAAATCAGATGTAAAAAATTATACATTTTCTTTTTTTTTCAAATTTAAACATGTCAGGCTCTAAAACTACTTCAACTTGAAAGAAACATTCCAAATATTTATTTTATTTTGGGTGTTTTAACCTTTTAAAGGCCAGTATTTTCACATGACCCACTATTTCTTTAAATAAATAAAAAATATTGTTATAATTCTAATAATAATAACATTATTATTTTTAGTAGTAGTATTATCATTAGGTCCTGAGATGGTCAATGATTGCCAGAAACACTGACTTTGGTGAATTGTTGTTGTTTTCCTCAAACTCCCTCTCTTGGTCCTGGGGACAAAAAATGCCAGCGCCCTAAAAGCTGTAGAAGTGCTATATATAACTTGTTTCCTACTTTAAACATGGTAGTTTTTTAAAACAACTTCGGCCTGAAGTATGCATACCCATTATTAATTTTACTTTGGGTGTTTTAATCTTTTAAAGGCCAGTATGTTTACACAACTCTGTTATATTTTAACAAAAAAAGTAATGATTCCAACCTCATAAAGTACATTTCAATGATTATTTGATGATGATTATTTTTAGGCTCTGAGATTGTATCATTAGCAACATTGATTTTGATGCATTGTTATTTTTTATGCAGGTGCCCAGAAAACAGAAAACAGTAAAAAGTGTGAAATTTTGAAGCATTCTCTGAATGTGAAAAACAGCACCACCTGGTGGAAGAATTTGAAAATTAATAATTAAAAGCTCATAAACAAAAATGGAGCTATAACGTAAAGGAATGAATGAGTTTATGGTTGGATGAATGTGGGATCCAAAATGTAATTCTTGAGTGGTTTTCAATGGGACATTTTCTGTCATTTGGAACTAATGGATTGTTTTTTGTGTAGCTGAAGAAACTGAGACAACAATTCTAAACTAAAAAAATTAATATTCTCTGGCAAATTTGAGCTTTGTTCTTTCAACACAGAAAATAGAGCTCAAAAATAAAAAGCTGAATGGCACAAAATGTCCCTCAGATCTCTTCAGGCTAATTTACATAGGTTTATGTGGAAATGATGACGAGGAGTTGCATGGAAAAGCAGGACATCGTGGCAGCAACACCAACAAAACTGAAGTTTAATGAGAAACAGTATGATCCTGAGGCTGTAGAGGAAAGCTGGTCATATGTCACTGGTATGTCAAAGATAGACGAGGCATGAGAAGAAGATCATCCAAATCTCAAACTGTACTTTCTGAAGTTACATCCTTTTTTCTCCACACAGGTTGAGATGCTGCAGCTTGTCTAATATCAGCTGCATGTCTTTGGTCTCAGCTCTGAAATCAAACCTCTGCCACCTGAAATGCCTGGACCTGAGTGAAAACGAACTGCCGGATTCAGCAGTGCGGCTCATGTGTGATTTCCTGGGGAGTCCAGATTGTAGACTGGAGACTTTGAGGTCAGAAACTGCCTTAGCCCCTGTGCTGAATATGACATTAAACATCTGCATTATGTCCGTCACTCTGATCCACCCCGGGCCTTTTTCTCGACTGCTTTGGTCCGTCAGTCCAGCTTGAATGTAGGCATGTTTTTGTGTTTTATCAAATATATCCAACTTATTTAAAGAATAACAGTTTTTTAATACCCCAAAATGTACCAAGTTTTCAAAATAGTCACAAAAATAAATGATAGTAATTTCCATAAAACACATTTTAAGGAGTATATAATTACTGTTATGATTAGTTTCTGAAATGGGTCAATGATTGGCAGCAACATTGATTTTGATGCATTATCATCATTATTATTATTTTTGATAGTTTTGGATTACATATTAAAACTCATACTCAGGGTACTGCGCTTAAAACATGCCAACTTTAATCCTTAATTAAAGAAATTAAATATTACATTATTTCCACTTTAGACGAGTCAGTCTTTAAAACATATTCAGCCTGAAATAAACATATGAAATATTAACTGAATTTGGGGGAGGGGGGGTAAACCCTTTAAAGGCCAGTATTTTTATTAATCTCATTTGTAGACCCTGAGGTGATCAGTGATTAGCAGTGACATTGATTTTGATGCACTGGAATTTTTTTGCAGTGTCAGATGAAGTATAAAAACTCATAAACAAAACCCCAGGGATTAAACATGCCACATGCCACCCTCATAAAATCAGCTGTAAAATTTTAACATATCATTATTTAAAACAAATCAATCATTTAAAACTACCTCAACCTGAAATATACAAATCAAACATTAATCATATTTTGGGGAATTTAACATTTGAAAGGCCAGTATGCTGACACAACTCTGTTTAAAAAAAACAAACAAACAAAATAATTGATTACTAGACCCTGAAATGGGTTAATAATTGGCAACTACATTGAATTTGATGAATCTGGGTTTTTGTTGTTGTTTTGCAGGCACCCTTTCAGAAAACAGTAAAAAGTGTGACATTTTTTGTCACGCTTTAGATGGAAATAGTAGCGCCATCTGGTGGACAAATATAAAATTAAACAATTGAGAGCTTGTTGACAAAATGAAATCTTAACATAAAGTAATGTATAAGGTTATGATCATATAAATGTGGGGTCAAAAATGTCAGCATGCCCCTGGACCCCCCTAGAGGGGTCATATCCTTCTTCTTAATTGAAAACTTTCTGAGGTAAGGCCCCCAGACCACTTAGGATTTTTTCATTTATTAATGTGTGTTCTTCATAGTCCAACATTAAATCAACACAGTTCTTGTGGATGCTGATCTTAACTACAAACTGTTTTAGGGCTATATAATGTGCCATTAACATATAAACATGTCTGAAATGCCCTTGAAAACATGTGAAACCTAGTGCCCTCCTCAGTGGTGAGAACGCCCTCTATGACCCCTTTTTTTCCTTTTCGCCCCTGCCCTTAAAAAAGTCTGTGCACACCACTGCTGTGATGTAAATTACTATTTTTAGAAATGAATATCTTTTGACAAATTTGAGCTTTATTCATTCAACACAGCTTGGAAATAAATCAAAAACTGAATGCCACAAAATGCCCCCGCGATCTCCTCAGGCTTAAATAAACACAGCTCTGTGCCCCTTCTGTCCCTCTGCATTTATGTGACTGAAACCTGCCTGTCTGTTGATGTGTTTGCCTGCCACTAGAACACAGGGAGGGAAATGTGAGAACATGTTTGTTCATGACACCCGACATTCATTCACTTATGCAACCAATGGACTCTCATGTTGTATTTTTTCAAAAGAAAGATGCCATGACACCACAAACTCTGTGATTGAGTGACGATGATTAAATCAAACTACTAATAAAATAAAACCCTAACCCTGATTGCACTATTCTCTCTACAAAACTTGAAATCAATGCACAAATGTAAGGAGACTTTTTTCGTCATATCCATTTAAGCTACAAGCAACAAGTAGCATCAGATCACTTTCGGTCCCCACACAGAAAAGACTGTTCCCATGGACTGATTGCTGCTGCTTCTATAACATCAACCCATAAATGAGAAATAAGAGCTGAGGCCACTTAATCCAGATTGTAAGGGGGCTTATCATTTCCATAAATGCAGTTTGTTCTTTTTGTTCCAGACTGATCTTCTGCAGTTTGTCGGAGATCAGCTGTGCCTCTCTAACCTCAGCTCTGATGTCCAACCCGTCCCATCTGAGGGACCTGCTGCTGGAGCTGCATGATTCAGGAGTGGAGTCGCTGTGTGGTTTTCTGAGGAGTCATCACTGTAGACTGGAGAGTTTGAGGTCAGAAACTATTAGTTACTTACACAGAGATCAAGGAACTGATTCACAGTCAGTAGAACCTCACAAACAAACTTGTGAAAGACCTACATTTAGTAGACATAAAAAACAGACAGTAACTTTAAATTTGAGTGAAAAATTATTTAAATGTACAAGTTTAGATCAATAACTGTGCAGTGTCTTTTCAGTCAATCTTTATCAATCAATCTTTATTTATATTGCACCAGTTCATAACAATTGTTATGTCACCACACAATATAGCAGGCTGAAGCCATACTCTTCATTTATAGATACACATACAGTATATGAATATATACAAAAATATACGTAAATATAATTGTATATACACTCACATACATCCAGAGGTGTTTCCATCCAGGCAGTGTCAAAGGGAATGAATCACATTTGTCTCTGCTGAATATAGACTCAATCAAACAATCTTTACTCGTATAGCACCATATTTGTTGGAAGCATATTTATGGAGAAGAGAATTGGACCTAGCACAGAACCTTGAGGAACTCCACAACCGACTTAACTGTACACAGAAGACTTGTGGTTCACGTATACAAACTGGTATCGATCAGATAAGCAGGACTTAAACCAACTTAAAGAAGTCCTTGTAATCCTGAGTAATTCCTCTAATTTCTGTAGAAGAACATTATGGTGTCAAAGGCTGCACTGAGATCTAGCAAGACAAGTACAGAGAGAAGTCCCTCATCTGAAGTAGAGAGTATATCATTAGTTACTTTAACTAGAGCAGTCTTTGTGCTCTGGTGAGCTCTAAATCCTGAAGTCCTCAAACAGGCTGTTGTTTTGAAGTCAGTCTTTTGCAGTTAAAGGATAGTTCAGGTTTTCGAAGTGGGGTTGCTAGAGGCCCATGGCTCTCATATATTTGAGTGCCAATAAGGGAACTTACGAGCTTTGCCCTGAGAGGACATATCTGGGGGCGGATAGTAGCACCACTGAAAGCCTCATAATTAACCCACTTATAGGTCAAAGCTACTCAACTAAACTAAGTTGGCTCAACAAAACACAACAGTGAGATTCTAACTTTTCCTCTACGGTTTTAATAAAAGCTTACAATAAACACATGAGTATATAATCATACATGATGTTATACTTACAGTGTGAGCTCTTTCGTGCTTTTTTATAATGTCACTCTCACACTCTTCACTTTCTACAGCAGACAAAGAAAGTCTAATAAATGTACTTATTTAAACAGGAAGTGCTTTTTTTCTGAAGTTTCATCTTTGCTTCTCAAACCAGCGTGGCTTGGAGCGGTTTGTCAGAGGTGAGCTGGTGCTCGCTGGCTTCAGCTCTGATGTCCAACCCGTCCCTCCTGAAACAGCTGGACCTTGAGGGTAGTAAGCTGCAGGATCCGGTCTCGGTGCAGCTGTGTGATTTCCTGAAGAGTCCAGGCTGCAGACTGGAGGTTTTGAGGTAGAATCCATTTTTGTTCTTCTGTATTCAGATTCACATATATTTGTTTTTCACCTCAGCGACTTCGATTGAACTTAAAGGTCTTTTTTTGTTTTAGAAAAGTAGAGAAAATTAAACATTCAAAAAGGGGAAACTTAAATAAATTCTAAAATAAATTCTAACCGTTTATGGATTTTTTTGCAACCATGTAACACCCCCTTCTCTTCTTTTTTTTATTATTATGTACTTATTTTCATTTATTCTTATGTTAGTATGACCAGTTTAATTTTTTTTTTTATACAAACTATGTCTAAGTATTTATTTATTTATTACATTTTTTCTTTCTTTTTTTTCTTTTTCTCTCATTGTATTGTCTATCTGGCTTTATTTTTTGTATTCGTCATTTGTTCTTAAAGATATGCAAATCTTAATCTAATGGAGTATGCAAACATGTTTATGCTGCCCTGGTATATGGAAGTGCTTTTGTTCCTCTTGTATGCACACCAATATAAATATTAAACAGAAAGTTATTTTTAAATTTAGATTGGGACTCTGCAGTTTGACAGAGATCAGCTGTGCTCACCTGGCCTCGGCGCTTAAGTCCAACCCCTCCCACCTGAAAGAGCTGAAACTCAGTCAAAACCACCTGCAGGACTCAGGAGTGGAGCTGCTCTGTGGTTTTCTGGAGGGGCCAGAATGTAGACTGGAGACTCTGAGGTCAGATACCATGTTTAAAATCTGTGCTGAGATAAATTTGACATATACAAGCCAGTACCATATTTTTATTTTATTTATTTATTTTTTAATTTAATTTAATTTAATTTTTTCATATTTATTTTTATATTTATTTTTATCTTTGTTATATGTATCTTTTTTATATATCTTTCTATCTTCTTTTTTGAAATCCTAATTTTCCTGAGGGAGTTTCCCAAAGGGATTAATGAAGTTCTATCTAATCTAAAATAATCTAATCCAATCTAATCTAATCTATACAGTATACATATGTATCTCCACAAGATGGCAGTATGAACAAATAAGACAGGTTAGACTGTCAGCGAGGAGGCACTGCAGCTGGATGCTTCAGTCCCTCGTGCGTTTAAGCATTGTTTTCTAAAGCTGTATTATTTCATCCCCGCTCAGATTGGTGGACTGCGGTTTGACGGAGATCAGCTGTGCTCACCTGGCCTCGGCTCTGAAGTCCAACCCCTCCCACCTGAGAGAGCTGGACCTTACAGAAAACAAGCTGCAGAACTCAGGAGTGAAGCTGCTGCGTGGTTGTCTGGAGAATTCAGACTGGAGACTGGAGACTCTGACGACAGACCATTTCTTTGATAGTTAGTTTTTTTCAGGCCTGGACCAGCTCAGCTCATAGTTAAGATGCAACAGGCTCAGACTGCAAGGGGATCTGGCACATTTTTGTTTGCTGCACTCACCTCTGGCTCTTGTCTTGAAGGCAGCTTTGGATTACTAAGCTTCAATAACTACAGCCATTCCTTTAGCCCCATTCCTTCATCATTACGTCCCTGATATTAACTTCAGAGAGATCAACAAAATTAAATACATGGTAGTTCACACATATATTGTGTGACCTTGACAAACAATCATGGATGACCTGCTGCTGTGGACCTGCTCCACTCCATTGAACCAGCAACCTTCTTGCTGTGAGACACGTGCACAGTGATTTTTTTGTAGTCCAAAAAACATCACCAAACATTTATATCTTTAATTTCACAAAAACAAAAAAGGCTCATTATTTTTATCACTATTTTTTATTGTTTTATTTGCTGTCGTTATTCCATCCAAACAATGCGTATTTGTTGGGCTGTTCTGTTTGTTTACATCTTTTTTTGTTTATTTTTTTTGCCTTTTCAAATATTTATGTCACTGCAGTTCTGCTCCTATAAGGCTCTGTATTAATAGACTTTATTTACTTATTACCCTGACATAATCATTCCAGTCCCTGATATTAACTTCCTGTCCTGCAGACAGCACACATATATCAGTGTGACCTTGACAAACAATCATGGATGACCTGCTGCTGTGGACATGCTCAACTCCATGTGCTCTATCCTGCATCAATCATCAACAAAAATGACATCATTTCACATAAATTCATACTTTTAGACCAGTTAAACCCATTTTAATGGCAGTTCAGCTAGATGCTGCTATATCAATCAACATCATTCCTCTCCAGATTATATTCATTATAGATAATATTGGTAATATTAGACTGATCTCTCTATCTAGGTTGTGTTGATTATTCATCCACAGTAACTATCTTTACAACCATATAGACACGAAAACCCTATGAAGATGAGATGCCACATCTCAAGGGGCTAACCTTTAATAAATTTATATTAAAGAGAAATGTGATAAGGACAGATTTATGATCTGGGCCTCCATGGATTATCATAAATTCATTTTATCTCAAATTCTATCATAAATTCTTATTTTTAGTCCCTTTGTCTCTGCCTGGATGGTTCCATCTCTGGATGCATTTATGTGTATTTATGTATGTATGTGTAATGAGATAACACATGTTGTGAGGTGGAGCTGTACAAATAAATATTGATTGATTGATGAATACCTAATAAATCTGAGCCTCTACTTCAAAATAACAGGAAAGGAGGTTGTAGGTGTGATGACACCCCCACACCACCAGGGGCAGCAGTGTTTTCTTCACGTAGAGTTTCAGTGGTGTACAGGGATGTAAATAATACCGCTTTCACACTAAAATCAGCGGGTCAACGCGTGTTTTTTCAATGCGGGTTAACCCGCGAGTGACTCCTTTACCACTGCCAGCAGACCCGGGTCTAACCGGCAGCAGAAGAGCTGCGTGGCTTTTTCCTCTGGCGCATCAAGCTGATGTCATCACGTTGATGACGTCATCAGCGCGACGAAACACGACCACGTAAAACGATGGAAAGGAGCATGGACGCCGTGGACACGGTTTTCTGTACTTTGTACTTTTGTCCCTCTTTTAAAATGTACAAACTCTGTGCTGATGATACAAAGGCGGATGGAATTTGTTGCTGAGATGGCAAAGAGTCACGTAAGTTACAGACAGAGGGGACGAGCGCGATGTTATGCCGTGAGGACGTAACGCCGACGTCATCCGTAACTTAGCGGGTTGACGCGGGTCTGATGTTCTCACCCAAGCCGACCGGAGACGAGCCGATGAAAACCCGTGCTGCTTGCAGGGTAAGTCCACCTGGGTGGAAATGCCAGTTAGACCCTTTCAACCTGGGGACAGGAGCCGATTGTTGGCGGATTTACACGGGATTATTGGCCAGTCTGAAAGGGGTAGAGTGCTGTGAAAATGATTGAGAAAAAATTTTGCTTTTGTTTGTGAGCTTTAGATCATCAGAGGCCGAATTGTCTCTGATTATGATTACATTATTTTCTTGATCAAGAGAGATCAGGGGTTTTGACAAAAAGGGAATTAAATTTAAAACATATGTAAAATAATAAAAACAACCTCTTTATATCCATGTTTAGGTTTTAAGTAGTTGAAAAGACTTGATGCAGTGAAAGTGAAAAAAAAAAAAATCATATTTTTATGATATCACTTTTAAGAGAGGTTTTGTTTTGAGACCTATACTGGTGAGAAGTGATATTTTTTTTTTTTTTTTTTTTAAATAAACTCTCATTGCCCCAAAATAATACAACATCAGAAACAGTGTCATCAGTTATTGACCTAGTCATTGCTGTAAAGACCTCATCCCAAATATTCCACTTTGCACCTCATTTTTGGAATATATTGCATATTTAATTTGTTTTTCCCATTTGAAATAATAAGGGGTTCTTATGCCAAAAATGGTGTAAAAACAAAAATGTAAATAACTTATATCTATGGTTAGATTTGAAGTTGTTGAAAACATCTGATGCGGTGAAAGTGAACAAAAAAACAAAACATATGTATGTTGCGTTTTATGACACTTTCATCTGAAAGATTATTAAGTAAAGTTCATGAATGAGTCAGCTCTTTAAGCTGATTCGTATATGTGAACATTAAGGGCTGGTTTCTGTTCAGAAACAAATATATGTACTATATTTACAACAAACCTATATTTACCACAAACCTGTCAACCAAATACTCAATGATGTGAAGTGCTGTGGGGCCACATTAGCTCCTCCAGTCCACCAGCTCTTTAGTACAGAAGAGTATTAGGTCCATTTTAGATGGAAAAATAATTTTTGGCAGGTCGAGATTAAAGTCGAAATGACGAGAATAAAGTTGAAATTTTGAGATAAAAGCCGAAATGATGAGATAAAAATTGAAATGTTGACAATAACGTCGAAATGAAATTTCGTGATAAAAGTCAAAATGATGAGATTAAAGTTAAAGTGGAGAATAAAGTCGACATACAATGTAATTCGACTTTTTTTCTCAACATTTCGACTTTTTTCTCGACATTTCCACTTTTAACACAAAATTGTATTTCGACTTTATTTTCGTCATTCAACTTCAATCCTGAAATTTTGACTTTAATCTCGATTTCCCCAAAATAATTTTCTCCATCTAACATGGCCCTTATACTCTTTCGTACTGTAGTCGTCATATCTAATACATTTTATTCATATTTAAATAATTACTGTCTGTCAGGGCTGCATCAAGAAACAGCTGGGCCCCTGACAGAGCCTTAGGGGACCTTTCTGGAAGATTTTCACTTAAATAAACCCTGCACGAACAGCAAAGTTTTCTGTTTATTTTATTTGGGTTTTGTTTTTTCCGTCGGAGTAACCATCTTGGGTTAATCCTATCTGTCTTGATATGTCAATCCATCCAACCAATCCAACCGAACTAAGGCAACGTTTCAGCCAATCAGAGATAGAGGGGGGCGGGTAACTGAGTCACAGAGATTACCGAGGCAAATATTAATGGACTGCGGTCACAACAACATGGATATCCAAAGTTATTTCCGAAAGTTAGGGAGAAGTGATGGTGCGGAGGAACAGCAGGAGCAGGAGGAGCAGAAGCAGGAGGAGAAGCAGAAGCAGCAGGTTCAGCGCAGACCTCCGCCAAGCAGCTTCAGTCCACTTTGGCGAAAATGGTCCTATCTAGCAATGTTAAAGAATCCTTTGAAAAATTCCTGGATCCGGATGGTGATCCGGATCAGTCCCAAAATCGAATCATTTGTTCTTTATCCCATTCCACACATTTCCTGAAAATTTCATCCAAATCCGTCCATAACTTTTCAAGGTATCTTGAACACAAACAAACAGACAAACGCCGGCAAAAACATAACCTTCTTGGTGGAGGTGAAAAAAAAACTACAAAAGCACTCAGAGAGCGCAGACCTCTGCCAAGCAGCTCAGTTACAGCAGTGGCTTTTCCTCAACCCCTGTACAAAATACAAGTCTGGATCACCCAATTCAGAATAGAGCCAGGATCCAGACCAAACTCAGCACATACATGGAGGTTGTTATCCTGTATGGACACAACACGTTTTAGGAACATCGCTTAATATTTTGATTTTATATGAATTATTGAATGTCGTCAATGGGATTTCCAATTATAAAGTTCAGTGTTTTTGTTGTGACACAACTCCAGATGAAATTTACGTTGATGATAGAGACATGGACCCCATATTATCCTGTAAAATTGGAAGCAAATCCGTTAAAAAATGGATGAAATGTAGTTTTTTTTAAAAATTCTGCCCAATGTAAGTTATGGGATTTTTAGAAATTTTGGGCTTTTTTGCATCCAGACAAATATACGTGTCACCACCAAAATCCAATCATTTTTAAGTTGGGCCAATACCAACATCTGATGATTTCAGCAAAATCCGTCCAGTAGTTTTTATGTAATCTTGCTAACAAACAAACAAACAAACAAACAAATGAAAACAAAACCTCCTTGGCAGAGGTAATAAAAAGTTGATTTCTGATGTCAGACCCTGTCCTGTCCTCTGTTCCTCTCCTGCAGCCTCATAAGTCACCAGCAGAGGGCGGCGATGTCGCTCCCTCATCCCTGTGCAGCAGTTTGTCCTCCTGCGCAGAAAAAGACGGAGCAGCTGCTTCTCACATCCCAGCCTTTGCTCTGTCATCCCCCTTCCTCCTCCTCCTCCTCCTCCCACGAGACAGGGAGCACCACACCCTGTCAGCCAATCAGAGCCCGGCTCCACCTTCTCCATCACATCATCTCAGTTTCCAAGGTAACAGGGCGCCCCTCTCTCTCCCTCTGTTTCCACACTGAAAGGTGCCGCATCATCACCGTCATCCCTCCAATCCCTCCATCCCTCAGCCAGTGCTAGTTTAGCGTTAGCCTGCTGCCTGTTAGCACCCCCCCCTCCTGCAGTGGGATAGCCACAGCATCAGACACCTCTCTCACGCTCTCTCTCTCTCTCTCTCTCTGCATCCTCCACCAGCAGACCCTAAAGAGCAGAAGACATGGACTAAAGGAGGAGGGAGATGTGGTGAGTAGTGCTCTGCTCTGTTGTCTTTCCTGTTTGGAGAGTGTGTGTGATGGGCGTGAAGGGTGTGTGAGAGCCTAATCCTTCATGCTGTGCTGCTTTAATGAGCTGTCCTATGCCAACGCCTGCAGGACGATCCAAGCAAACGGGGAGAAAAGCCTCTCGGACCCACGGAGAGCTCCCCCTCTATCTCTCTCTCTCTCTCTGAGCTTTTGTTGTGGAGGCCTGGCTCTGCAGAAGAGCTGCCTCTGCCTGCTGCATACAGAACGAGGCCAACACCTCTCCTCATGCTCCCAGTCTGCTGCTGCTTCACTTTACTGCCTCACCGAGCCGCTTCAAGGCCCCGTCATGGAGTTCAGAACACTCTGTGGTCTGGTCAGGGATGGGGAGACTCTGCTTTTTGAGCTGTTGGCGAACATCTCTATTTACTTCTGCTTTTCTTTGGATCATTAATGTGTTAGTATTGGGTTAGTGAGTAAACTTGTGCTTGAAAATACTTCGTGTAACATTCTCTGAGTTAGACAGAGGTCAGGCCGCACTAACCTGAAAGCCCCCGACCAATCAACACATCCGACTTGGTGATGTTGAAGGGGAAATGGGCTGTGCTTGGACAACACCCTGGAAGCAGCCTGTAAATAAACAAACAGTACACCGTCACTGATTTTTTTAAACTCGACAGTATTTTACTGTAATATCTACAGCTGAAAAACAAACAGTAAACTACTGTAAATTTCAATGTTTTGTGGGAAAATATACAGATTTATATAAACTTGACAGCATTTACCATAAAATCTACAGTTACCTACTGTAAAATGTCTACATAGTTAGTTATGAAAAGGGCAATAGATCAAGAGAAAATTCCAATTTGCCCAGGAAAACAGGAGTTATTTTATCAAATGTTTCACATTTTTCGGTGGAACAAATGCTTGATTTTATGTATTTGACTGCATAAAATTTGATTTGGATGTATTTTTTTTAAATAATGTCTTGCTAATAAATGACCAGTGAAATAGTTAAAGATATAGTGATATAAACTAAAATACAGCAAGTTCACTTTTATTTTAAAGGCGTAGAATAAAATACAGCATGATACTTTGAATGAAAATGAAGTATTTCTGGTGTAAACCATGTTACAGTAATGACAACTTGAATAAATATACAGTAGTTATATTATAGTTGAAACTACAGTAATTATGTTGCAAATTAAAGTAGGTTTTTGATACTGTAAAGATATTTAAAAATATTTACTTCAGACCCATTTGGAGCAGGTCCACCTTGATCCAGCAAGAGCCCTGGAAGGAGAGAGTTGCGTCACTGAGGGTCAGAGCACTATAAGGGGTCTTGTGGTTAATGTAGTATTTTTATTTTTATTAATGTTTTTTGGTTATATCTATCTTTTTTATATGTCTTTTTATCTGTCATACGAACTGGAATCCTAATTACCCTGAGGGAGTTTTTCCAAAGGGATTAATAAAGTTCTGACAGAATCAGAAATACTTTGTTAATCCTCAAGGGAAATTCAGTTGTTTCAGTTGCTCTTTACATGGTATAGCAGTAGGAAATATCAAATAAGACATTAAAATAGATAAGAGCATAAAATTAAAATAAATAAAATAAAAAGAAATAAAAATTTATGTAGGCAGGTTGCAAATCTAATTGAATTGAAGCTTGGCGGGTCATTTTAATTAACTGCTTAGCCATGATTTCTCACTAATATTTTTCTTTTTTAACATTCATAAGTTGGTGGAGACAAATTTGAACATGACCCACATTCTATGTTTTAAAATTGCTGAAATTTCCTCTGAAAAGGAAGAATGTGGACTGTAAACTAGCTTTACTTTACTTACGTTCTTGACGAGCAAACATTGCTTGACACTGTAACGTTATTAAATGTCCTTCTTTGTAACATCAGCGTTGGTGATTTGGAAAATTATTGACTTGTTTTTGTTTAAACATTTTTGACAAAGAAAGAAGAAGCCTGTGTGATCCTCCTGAGTAGAAAACATGTTCAGATGTTTCAAGGACAATGTCTATGCTGTAACTTAGCTTTATTAACTTAAAGCATACAGGAAACTGTCTAGTGAAGTATAAAATATATAAATGAATCATATCCATCTATTGTGAATATTTATATATTATAAGTGACAACTGGTGATTGAAAAAATAGAGTGGACTGGAGGAAAACCAACCCACGGCATTGTGTTATTTTTTTCCCCTAGTTTTCTACTTATCCATACTTTCTTATATTCGACAAAAATTAAGCAATAAATCAATGGCTTACATGATTTCTTAAAAACATTTTACTCATGCTGTTGTTTCCAAACGAACCACACAGGTCTAATGCAAAAGAGTTTTCATCAAGGATGTAAGATACATCAAGAAGTAGACCAGTGACCACATTAAAATTAGTATTTTGTTTAAAATTGATGAGCTATAACGCTTTAAATTACATTGTTAATTTGATTCAACTGGCTTGTAAAATGGTCATCATTAAAATGTCAACTGTAGCTTCCTACCTGTAAATTGACCTTCGATAAATGCGTAAAACAAACCTTCCCCATAGGATCAATTTGCCTCGGTTGCATTGTTTGGAACTATTGAGGGCCCCCATGATCCTCCATTGCCGTTAAATAACTGGCCCATTGGCGTTTACGGAGTTGACGTAACTCTCTTTCCACGGCTCTCGCTCCAATCTACAATGACTGTGAGTGGCCCAAAGTGGGACGACCCAATCAGAGTCCTTTAGAGCAGGAAAAGGCGGAGCTAAGAGTGAGACGACAGCAGGAAGTGACCGCTCGTATAGAGATTAGCGTAGATGCTAACAGCAGATCTGGACCACATTTCTTTGTAACACTTCATAGAAAAGATATCCTCGCTCCACTTCCAACATGTTATGGCGACAGTTTGTGCAACAAACTGGCTCACAATCTTCCTGTTACACAACGGCTGTAGTAGGGCCCTATAAAATCACGGAATTGGACATGAACTGCGGAATAGCATGAAAATGGCCGACATTTTATGTAAAAGTCTTTTTTTTTCAGAATTAAAAGGAACATATCTCTGGGGAAAATGCTCCGAGGGGTCACTAAGGCTGGGGACCATGAACGCTTCACTTTCCCTTCCCCTCCTCCTCCCCTCATTAACAAAGCAAACATGTGGAGAGAGGCCTGAGACACCGGTTAAGTCGACAAAGAAGCTACGAAACTCCCGGCTAACTCCAAAGTACTCATAAATTAAAACTGAAAAAATAAATGGAAATTGGGAAAAATGTAAACTTCTTAAAAATGTTTTATAGGGCCCTGCTGTAGCCCCCGCCTGCTACATTATCTGCTAAATTAATGTGATTGACAGATCAATCGTCCAATCACCTGCTGGATTTGCTTTTGAAAGGTTCTGCCCGAGATGGACTAGGATAACAATTCAGTTCACAATAACAGGAGTTGTGCACACACACTGTAATTATTGTGGCTTTTCCATTACGCGGTGTCTGCCCAAGTTGATTTGACTTTTATTTGTGCTAAAAATGTTTTAAATTTCCACAATGGAAAAGTAGGGATGGAAATATTAGCATCAACAATTCTGCTGATCAATACGATTCTTTATCGATTCCTGAGGATTCTCCGTTCGGGCATGTCATGAGTACCATGCTGCATCGATAAACGGTTTTTAACCACCGCTGTTGTGTCTTCTTTGTCTGTTGGTTTCCGACGAGCTGGATGCAGCTGTCTTTGAGGTCAAGAGAGCACTGGCCCATCGGGTTGAGCGCCCTCTGCTGGATCAGGTGGCTCATTGCTCCATGTGCCCTGTAGTCCTGTTGAGCTGTTTATTTAGTATTCAAATGTTTGTGTACACTTTTAGTGTGGGTAATCCCATAAGATCTAAACCAAAGTCCAGAAATCACCCACAGTTACAGTTTGTATGAGTGCCTCCACATGCATAATGAACACGTCTAAAGTTTAAGGTGGAAAATCTTCAGGGTTACTGAGCTCTGGGCCTTTAAAAAAGGACTCTAGTGCCTGTTTTTGACACTCAGGATTTGTGTTTGTTGCTGAGTGGCCACTTTTGGATGCCAAATTTCTCTGAAATAAGCAAAGACTTTTGGCTGAAATTTGCTCTCCTGGGTAATTTGGGCCCATGCTTCCAGATTCTGTCATCAGAAAAGGCCTTTCTCTTCTAGTGTCTGAGTTATTGGTCCCCAAAGTGGTGATGTTTTATGTGTGAAAATGTAAAAATCAATTTTCAGGCGGCTATTGTCAGCCTATAATCATTTACAACAGACTATTGATGCTTGATTCCTTCAATTTGAGGACCACACTGTCTGCAGGAGGGAACCTGACTCTGCAGAAGTCTTAATTTAGTCAAGGACACACGAAAAATGGTCCCAGCTTTAGAAAAATACAAAAATCTGACCGATTTTTGTCAGGCAAATTCACCACGTGGGCAACTACCCATAGCGATGAATCTTTCTCTACATTATTGTACATGTTTTACGATCATTTGCTTAGAAATTCAGCTTTTTTCTCATCTCCTTCAAATTGAATATTCTTTAAATGTCGACCTTTTTCCTCCTGTGACTGGTTCACACTACAGGGAGTGATAATAGTTTAAGGGTTAATCTTTAATAAATTTGATTTTCGAGGCACAGGATCACCCAATTTTTAGCCAAGTCTGAATTAGTCACCATGGGACCTCTGGTTGAGCTCATATGGGTGTTCGAACATATATTCGAATATCGAGTATAAGCTGACGGCCCTATGACGGACTTTATCAACACTTTACAGATCAGCTTTTGGAGGCCCAGTGGCTGATATAGACTTCATCAGATCTGCTCCAGGAATCAGAACTATGTGTCCTTGTGTCAGTCTGATAGTGCGCTCTGTCAGTAATCAGAGGGTTGCAGGTTCAAGCCCAGCTCCAGCTGTCACATGTTGATGTGTCCTTGGGCAATTCACTTAACCTGTGGCATGTAAATGGTCATGAAAGGGTGTGAATGTGTTAGCTGGGACTCGACCCTGGAGACCTGTCACTAGCACTTTGAGTCACGCTGATGTCACTTTTAGTTAAGCAATTATTGAGCAAAAACGATTGTTCACTAATGACGATTATCTGCACCACCACCAAAATCCAATCATTTCTAAGTTGGGCCATTACCATCACCTCCTGAACACTTCTGCAAAATCTGTCCGGTAGTTTTTGTGTAATCTTGCAAACAAATGAACAAACAGAGGCAACAACATGACCTCCTTGGCAGAGGTAATAAAACAAGTCTTTCCTTAGTGCCATCCAAATATATCCCAAAACTGAATAAACCCCTCAGACTTAGAGTCAACAGAGGGCAAGTTCATCTTCATTGAGACTGAAAACTGCTCTAATTTCATAGTTTATTAACATGGAGCTCTTTAAACAGTATCAAAAGAACAATTAAAAAGTGAAGCCCCTATTTTCATTACTTTTCATTGTTTTTCAATGTCCTTTAATTTATCAATTCTGATGCTCAATTTTTTTTAACTTCCTGTCCTTTATTAGTATGTTTTGCTCAATGATTTGTCAATATTTGATGATTTATAGATTCCTTTATTTATTAGTAATTGTTATTACTGGCTTACCTTGCAGAAAAAGTGTTATTTGTTTGTTATCAGTTCTTTCAAAGAAGAAGAAAAAGACGGGGAGAATGTTCATTCTTATGTGATGTGTTCGGTTTTTCCCTTGTTCTCTTCCCTGATAAAAAGATTTATACCAGTAAATAAAAAAAAAAGAAGTGAAGCCCCCACATTAGAAAAACAGAAATTTCAGGACCTTCATTTTCAGTTTTTCTATCTGTAAACAGGCCACAACTTACAGACTGTTTTGTTTCACTAATGGGAGGAAACATGAGGAACTCCAGGGTGCAAAGCAAGTGTCAGAGTAAGTTGAGGATATCTCCATTTTTATTTTTAGGATTTGCAATGATCGATTAAACTGCTCGATCACCCAGCTCTAACTAGAAGGCTTTGTGATCTCTGGCTGTCTGTTCATGGGATCTGGGACGTCTGCCACAGAAGCTCTGATTTTAGGAGACAACAGTTTGAAAGTTTGGCTGAGGCTAAGTTGTGCTCGTCTGCTGACAGAGATGATTGGCGTTGAGCAAAATGCTGTTTGATGAAAATGTTCATTCTTTAGTCACGATGTTCATCACTTATTATCAATGTTAGTTTTTACTTTATTAACTTGAGCTGTCATTCAGACTTCTTCCTCCCTTCATGCATCCTTCCTCCATCCTAATATGAGGTCTCTTCCCCCTCGTCTTCTCCCTGAAGACCTCTTATACCCAGACTCGTGTTAGAGGCAGTTAACGATCGAGACTTTTGGATCACAAACAGACTCCCTCAGGATCGTCTGTAATTATCTAGGAGCTGCTTGTGTTTTCTTAAGTCAATTCAGGTTTACGGTTCATGTATGGAATTTACTGAATTTTGCAACCCTAATGTCAAATATATATTTGCTCAGTCTTTTTTTTAACATTGCCTTTGTTGCAACAGGAACTCTAGATATTGCTGAAGACTTTTTGTTTTCTTAAATTTTGTTTAGTATTCTTATACAAGACAAGGAAATCTGAAATACAGTATGATGCTAAGGTCGTACTTTCACTGCATTTCCTACCCCTCCGTAGCCATTTATGTGCAGCAAAGATTCACCTTCTTAAACTTTGAGACATCTTTTTTTTTGTTTTGTTTTGTTTTGTGCATTTGTTGTTCTTCTCCTTCTCTTTTTGTCTCCTGTCTTAGTTCTTGCTTTTGCAATAATGCCACAAGACTAAGAAACATACAATATATTATATAACCTTTTTTTATTTATTTATAGCATTGTCAGTGTTTTTCCTACCGATCTATTGCTTTTTATATGCCATAAGGACACACATTTCCTATTATTAAGGAACCTCTGTAATAGATCAACTTTGAAGCTGTTTATAGCTGAATTCACACACTGACTTTATGGATAACTTTTTTTTTTAATTCTCTTTTTATTTGAAAGGCACTTACATTTCTTACAGTTCTCATTGCACAAAGCATCTGTTGTAACTGTTAAACTTTCCCAGATCCATTGTGAGCTATCACATCACAGTTTGATGAATCCTTCCTCACAGATCCTGGATATTTAAGTGCAAGAAGTCCTACTGTCTTTGTCCATGGTGCCTCTATAGTTTTCCATTTCAAGTTCACTCATCATTGTAACACATAACTACCAAACAAAACAGGGTGTCTGCATTAACATTGGTAATCATAAAGCAGTCAAAGAAAAGGGGTTCATCAAAAATTACCAACAAATTTAGATTAAATTGATCTGACTCTCACAAACTCAGTCCATTTAGACCACATTTTATAGAATTTTTCTCTCTGTATTTTGAGGGAAAATGATAATTTTTCCTTGAGGTAAATCTCGTGTACAACATCCATCCAGTCTTCAGCGGTCGGTGGGTCAGTCTTTAACCATTTTCTTGTGATAGATTTTTTTACCAGCTGCCAGTAGAATACTCATAGTTCCCCATCCTTGATATTCCAACTCTCTTGTTGTATATCACAAAAATATAAGGATTCAAATTCAAATGTGACATTTATACCAAACAGATTCTTAATATGTTTATAATTCTCTTCCAGTATTGTCTAATAACCTGTCAATCCCAGAAAATATGAAAGTGATTGGCTCCATTAGTCCCACAAAGTCTCTAGCGAGCATGCCCAGTTCCCTTAACTCTTCTCTGAACTGGTGTTAATTGGATGACCTTTGTTGACGTGTAGGGAAAGGTCGAGCTAAGTCAGGCCACGCAGAACTATGTTCACATCAGTTGGGTTACGTTGATGTCCACCTGGTACAAATTTTATGCATGCTTAAAAATTTCTGATCCATCACGCTTGTAAGTGCAGCAAGAGCTGACCTCTGCTTCACTTTGCCACCCTCAGCTGCAACTGAGAACCTAAATATTATTTTTCCATCCCCCCATTTGACAGATCAAACTACATACTAACAAAGTCCTCTATATTGAGAATTAATCTCAAATATTTTCTCAAAACAGAGCCGCTAAGAGTGATGCTGCAACTTGAAACTTTCAAGATCTTAAGACAGTATGATTGTTGTACCGGGAAGTCGAGGGCAAAATGTGCCTCCTTGTTTCTCTTGATAGTTTTCTGTCCATCAAAGATGTCATGTTGTTGCCTGTGTTTGTTTGATCATTAGCAAGATTACACAAAAACCACTGGACGGATTTGGCAGAAATTTTCAGGAGATTTCAGTGACAACCCAACTTAGATTTTGGTGGTGATCCGGATCTGGATGTGGATCCAGGAATATTTTAAATGGTTTGTTTACACTGTGAGAGAGTTTTGCTAATGGCTCAATGAATTCTCAACAGATTTGGACAACATCTTCAGGGAATGTTGGTCACGACATGAAGGACGAGTGATTCAGTTTTGGTGGAGATGCGGGTAACAATGATATCAATATGATTCAGATTAGGTTTTTCAGGTTCAGGTATCAAATTATGGGGGTTTCTTCATCATTGAACTTTTGCTTATAGGTGTAACAGCAATATGTGAGCTGTTGTAACTGTTGGTTACAATGGTAACTATATTATACTAGGCAACTGTAGAGCCATAAAACTGCTGTGACCATTTTAACAAGCACAACAGACTATAAAATTAAAGTCAACTGCATAGGACGACAGAGGAGTGATGCTAAAGACAGCAAACAAACACACTGCATTAAAAACCTGCACTCTTTCCACACTTTATGATAAATGTGTTGTAACCTTGTGCTGTGGAGTAGTGAGTTTTATTCAAAGTATCATTACTGTCTTTCAATTTACGTCATAATTACCGTATTTTCAACAACATATCCTCGCTGTTTTTTCTTTTACAGTATCATAACCATATTTTATTCTACAACATTTTAATGCATATTAAATTAAAACTTTATGTATTTTAGTTTATATTATCATATCTGTAACTATTTTACTGATCATTCATGAGCAAGATGTCATTTTTTGAAAATCATATATATATTATAGTAGGTAACTGTGGATTTTATGGTAAAATGCTGTTAGTTTTACAAAAAAACTGTATGTTTTCCCACAATCTTTTGCCATTTATAGTAATTTGCTGTATAGATTTTTTTACAGAAGGTAGCTGTCGATATTATGGTAAAATACAAAGATCATTTACAGTGCAGATATGGGTTTTACAAAAAATAGGACATACTCGATACTTGTGTCGTAAAGAACTGAAGAATTGTTTTTGCAGACGTTTGTTAGCTTGTTTATTTGTTTGTTTATTTGTTTGTGAACATGATAACTCAAATTAATAACTTATTTTGAATTATCAAGGAGTGCTGGTCATGGCACAAGGAAGAAGAGATTTGGTTCTGCTTGAGATCTGAACCCCGTCGCTCATCCAGATGTTTTTTTAAGGATTTGTTAAAAGTGTGAAAAAGGGCATTTTTGACAATAGCTCACTTCACAATGTTGATGGAGGTTTAGTGCTCTCCGAGAGCTTTTTTTGATTGATAAGACTTTATTTTAATCAATCAATCTTTATTTGTATAGCACCAATACATAGCAAGTGCTATCTCAAGACACTTTACATTGGAGCAGGCTGAATCCATACTCTTTATTTATATATATACATATTTAAAATACAGATATATTCAGGAGGGTCCTCTTCTCTGTGGTTGTATTTTAGCTGTGCTGCCTTCATGCTTGGGTTCAGACCATCCCGGCACGTGGCCTGATTTTGTAAACACTGTCATATGGAGATGCTGGAGCCCTGTGGACAGTTTGGCTCAACATTCAGTCGGCCTTTTTTGTCACTGTATACTGATAATTATATCCACCAGCCACAGTGGTGAGTAGTTTGAACTGATTTACCAAAACTCTGAACAAAAACACCGCATCTGGAGTGGAAGGGGCCAGTTTTTAACCCGGTTACTGACTGATCAAAAGCTCAAATGGAGGTGTTGTCTGTGTTCAGGTAGCTTTGAAAAAGGTGATGAAGTGGTTCTGTCTGGTTAGAAACTATTTGAGTTTTCAACAAGAGGTCTATCTCTCGTGGAAGCTTTTCTGCAATGTCAAGAACAGGCAGTGTGACATAATAAACCAGATAATTAGTGCCACTCTTTGGCTGAGGTGTCACTCCAGACATCATTTTCCATCTGTGAATCTCCTGTTAAGAGACAACATTGTAGTTACTACAACATGATGAATTAAACTTGATTTTATGTCAATAAATAGGTGGTAATTGTGGCTCTTAAGCCATTTAATGATGGTTGAAAAGGTGAAAATTACATTTAGTTTTCTGAATGATATCATGTAGATATCAGGCATCCCTATTAAAGATTTTTCCATTATTTCAAGCCACTCTTAAGCCATGCATATAAGCCATTTAAATCACATTATTGTCCGTAATACCCACAGAATATATGAGTTAAGCTCAATGCTTCACCCTGTTATTGCTGAATGTTGACATTTTAAAAACAATATTGTCTTTTGTTAGAGAATGAAATGTTGTTTCCTTGGCCCACATCACTTTCTAGCACAAATATGCCGTCACAAAGAGAGAAACAGGAGATACCTCATACTCTTGCCAAAAAGTGTAAGTTTGGAAATCTTCAGTCAGCCTTTTTTTGTCGCTGTATTGATGTTTTTATTCACCGGCCACAGTGAACAAAAACACCACACCTGGGAAGTGGAAGGTGCATATTCATCCCTGTTACTGACTGATCAAAAGCTCAAATGGAGGCTTCATCTGTGTTTCAGGTGGCTTTGAATAAAGTGATGTAGCTGTTCTGTCTGGTTAAAAACTATTTGAGTTTATCTTTCTCCGGGGAGCTTTTCTGCAATGTCCAAAACAGGCACTACTGCTCCACCCTGGTATAATGAAAATGTCCTTTATTGAAGTAGATTTTGTTCTTTCTCCATGGTTTTACAGCTCTATCGAGACAGTCTGTGCTCTGATTGGTGCTGTAACTTCTCTGCTTCATGGCTCTGCGTGCTCTCTGTTTGGTCTCATGTCAGTGATGTGGAAATTTTAAACCAGAAGTCCGTATCTGCTGACATGATGAGCTGCTCCGATCAGGCTCTCTCTGCAGAGCCGACGCCCTGCATCCATCTCCAGCGGGATGATAATCTGATATACTGTTAGCGTGATACAGCAGGCTGTTACCCAGCCCCTGACATCGTCATGCTGGTTCATGTTAGCAAGATTCAAGCGTCACAGTTTAACTCTGAATTTTAGCTTTGAACAAGGACACTGTGGGTTTTTGACTGATATCAAACACCAGGGTCCTCACTGATCTGCTTTCGATTTAACAGTCATACACACATCAGTGTTGATAAATGTTCTTAGGCTGCAGTCTGGGGCATGTCCGGGCCTTCTACATTTAAAAACACCTCCAATAGACCTAATATAGTCACAACACCCCCGTCAAAACCACAGGAATACTTTCCTCTCCCTTAATCAATACCTCCAACAAGCTACCAAGCTGTCATGTCTGTAAAAAACATCCCACAGCTTAAAATGTTAAATATAAATGTATTAATAGATAAATAAGAATAGGACTGGATTTTTGTCTAGTTGCACTGCAAAAACTCAGATCGCAGCAAGTGTGTTTGTCTATGTCCAAGTCAGAAATATCCAAAACACTTTTTCTAACCCACATTCAATTAACAAGCCTGGATAATTATCTTACTACAAGGAATAAAAGTTAAAAATAAGGTAGTGAACTGCTTGTAATGATAAAAAAATATTTGCCAACGAAACAAACAAGTTTGACTCAGCGAGGGTCTGAAGTTCAGGTTTAAAATCAGCTCTGGATAAAAAAATAATAATAATTTTAAGACCCTTTAAGTTGAATTTGTCTCATTTCATTGATGAATTATTTTACTTGCTTTATTTTTATTTTTTATGTCTTCAAATAAGATCTTACTCAAGACCTATCAGGAAACTGTGCTGTAGAATCAGTGCAGTGAGGTATTTTTGACTTGAATTAGACAAATACTCTCATCTAGATTTTTGCATTGTGACATAATAAACTGGATAATTAATGCCACTCTTTGGCTGAGGTGTCACTCCAGACATCGTTTCCATCCATTTGAATCTCCTTTTCAGAGACAACACTGTAGTTGCTACAACATGATGAATTAAACTTGATTTTATTTCAATAAATAGGTGGTAATTGTGGCTCTTAAGGCATTTAATGGTGTTTAAAAAGGTGAATATACATTTAGTTTTCTAAAGAGAAGGGATGCCTGATATTATCAGCATGATATCAAAGTTTTTTTCCTTTATTTCAAGCCCCTTTTAAGTCTTGTATATCACACATATTATCCGTAATACCCACAGAATGTATGGATGTAGCATAATGCTTCTCCCAGTTATTGCTGTATGTTGACATTTTCGAAACAATAGTGTCTTCTGTCAGAGAATGAAATGTTGTTTCCATGGTCCACATCACTTTCGAACATAAATGAGCCATCACAACAAGAGGACCACGTCAATTTTAACAAAAGAGATACCTCATACTCTTGCCAAAACATACAAGTTTGGAAATACTTACATATTGGATATCAACCCAAATCTAATATTGTGCATCCCTGCTGATGAGATTTCAATGTTTTATGTCCACTGTTCAGTTTATATTCAATTAATTTTTGCCACCTAATTGGCCCTGTTCACATGGAGACGAAAACATTTTCATCATTTTCGTATTGAAAATCCTTGATTTGAGGCACGTGCACCACCTGCTGATTTTTATGTTAATTAAGGGCACCGGGCAGCCGTTAAGACGCTTTGAACGTTTGTCTGAGACCAGATTGTGATGCCAGCTTTTTCAGAAGAACGAATTGATGTTTGATCAAAAGTGTTTTATTTATTTTATGAACCTGAGCTGCCATTTGGACTCGTTTCTCCCTTCATGCACCATTCCTCCTTCCTAATGTGAAATCTCTTTCCCCTGACAGTTAACGAGCTAGACCTTTGGATCACACAGTGCTCACAAACATTCAGAGCCTTTTCTCCTTCACATTTTTGTAGATGAATATGAATTTGTTACACTTAATAAAATAAGATGCAGCATTCAGACACTGGGTCATGTTAATGAAGCCTTCACTGTGAGGGACCCCCCTATTCAGTCCTGCACAAAAGGACCCCATCAACCCCCCCATCTTTACCCATCCATAGAAATACTGGGAACAGGGATCACCCCCCGCCATCCCCCCGTGGTTAAACTGGACAAATTACCCACAGTGCATCTCTGTGTGTGTTAGTGTGTCTGTGTGACGGGGGTCAGGGTTCAGGGTCATCCAGCTCCTCCCCTGAGAAAACATTCAGACCCTCATCTCTGTGAATGCAGCACGGGGGATGGTCCATGCATTTCTGTACAACTTGATCATTTAAAATGTGAGTTTACGTCCTATTTAGTTCACTATAAATGTTCACAGAAAAAATATTGACAAAAGATACATATATTTGTATACATATATATATATATGTAAGATAATAACTATGGATTTTTCTTACAACCACCCAGCAAATAAACACTCAGCAGAGGTTCATATACTTGGTGTTATTCCACTGTAATTGTAATGATAGTAGGTAGGATGTCGAGGATTTTGAGACAAATGCACACCAGAGAAGCCAAAGTAAAAGTAAAATTTTACTTACTTTACTTTTGTTATGAACAGACTCGAGGTCCAGAAACAAAACAACAAATACAAATACAAAAGAAACAAACACAACAGCTTCATAAAAACACATCAATAAAAGAAATGATAAAATCAAGATGAAAAGAAACGAGAGAAAATGGAAACCAATAAAACCAAGACTCATCAGACAGAGAAGAATACGTTTAAGACAAATAAATAAATAATAAATAAATGAAAAATTATAGAATAAAAATAAATAAAAATAATAAAATAAAATTCTGATAAAATAAATAAAAAAGTAATAATAAAAATAAAGTAAAAACCAAATTTTAAAAAAATAATTTAAATAAAAGGAATAAAGTAATAAAGTAAAATAAATAAAAAATAATAATAAAATAAAAATAAATTAAAAAAAAAATCTATAAAAAAAAGATAAAAATAGAATTACCAACCTTGGCTCACACCAAACTTGTTGTGAAACTGAGCGGCGATTTAAAACTGTATCAGCAGATGATGACGTTTCCCCTTGTTCATCAGAGTGCTTTTATTCTGAAGGTTTCAGGTCAGTTATCTGTGAATCAGGTTCCTTGTGTGGAGAGTTATTGTGGTTCGTCCTAAACTTTGAACAGAAGCTCATTACTGTGGTGATATATGTGGACAGCTGGAGCTGTGACAGCACTCCCTCTCACCAGAGCTGTGTCAAATGGGCGTACATCCTGAACCAGGTGCCAGCCAATCGCAGGGCCACATAGAGAGACAGACTACCATTTGCGCTCACACTCATACCGAAGGACAATTCTGAGTCACCAGTTAACCTGATGACCATGTTTTTGGTCTGTGGGAGGAAGCTGGAGTGCACAGGGACAAAACGAAAACTCCACACAGAAAGGGGAATCGAACCAGCAACCGTCTTTCTGTGAGACACATGCACTACCTGCTCACACAGCCGTGAGAAGAGTAAATATCCTGTCAGTCCTCTCTGAATCTAAGGCGCTAGCTGCTAGCTCCAGGCTAATGCGAGACTGTTTAAACTCACAGGAAGCAGCACGGCACGGAGGAAGCTGTCACAGCGATTCAACTCAATATTTAGACTGTCAGTTGATCTGATTGGATTGATCAGTGAATCGTAAACTAATATCTGATATAATCTGTGTTAGTCCATCATAAGGCCATAATCAGCCATCGTTGTCCTCCCTAGTCTATAGGATTGTTTTGCCTTCAGCCTCCATCAGTGTTAATTTTGACAGCACTTTTTAATTTAGTTTTTGTTATAGTCTTTTGACTAAAATATATTAGAATTGTAGTCATAATTTAGTCATCTAAATTGTTTTAATTTTAGTCTAGTTTTAGTTGGTAATTTCACAACACTTTAATTGATGAAATCTACTGTAAATTTACTCGACTAAAATATGAAGTGTAAAGGGTAAGGCATTTTTTATCTTTCCTTGAATTTCTGAAGTCATGTTTTACACTTGGATAAAATCAAATATCTAATAACTCATTATTGAATGCTAGTAAAGTTTGAATGTATAAATGAACAGAAACAAATTGAACTCTTGTGTGAAATGCAGTCACCTTTATTTAGGCTACCTGGCAGAGCATCTCAGTTACAATACCAGAACTGACAACAAACAGTGAACCTGCTCTACATGAATGTATCAATTCATAAAGAGAGGAGCTCTGATTGGATCGCTCCACAACTTATCCCACCACCACCAAGCTAAGGCAGCTGTGATTGGATGTCCCTCTTAACTCATCCAACCTTTCCACACAACCAAAGTAGCTGTGATTGGATATATATCAACTTGTCCCTACTTTCTACATGACCAAATTAGGTCTGATTGAATTAAGTCTCTGTCAAACATTTGTATTTGCTGATGAAAATGCCAGTTAATTTAGTTTGAGTTTTTGTCCATGTGCACTTGTTTTTATTGGTTGCTGTCTAGTTTTCATCAGGGGAAAAAAGGTTGTTGACGAAAACTATGATGAAAATAATTAGTCAACAAAACTAACACTGGTGTCCATGATCTCCTGACTGTCCCCTTCTCTCTTCGTCCTCCTCGTCTGCTGCAGGTCGATCATGTTTCTTCTTGTTCTTCTTCGTCTCTTTCTCTCTGTCTCTTCTTCCTCGCTCTCCTTTTCTTCTCCGTCCTCCTCCTCTCTGGTCTCTGTGTGTCGATAACATCTGCTCAGACCTCGGGGTGTGGCTGTGGCTCTCCCCTCTCCCCTGGTTCTTCTTTCTGACTGTAGCTGTATACCAAATGGACGGCCAGAGCATCTGCTGAGCCCTGCAAACACCTGACTGTGAATTAATGGAGCAAACATGTCAATATTTAATAGATAAATATGTTGAGTCCTGCAGCAGATGAACAAAACACTTACCAAAAGAGTTTCTCGCTCCTGCTTCTGTGTGAATGTAAACCTCCCTTTATTATTTTACTTATTAAAAGGTATTCTGGGAAATCCAGGGAGCCCTGCTGTGGGTGAAATGATGCCTCGAAGTCAGAGGAACGTCCCAGAGGTCCTTCTGGGGAACACAAAGTCTGTCTGAGTCTTTCATGTTCAGCAGCAGCTGATCAAATTTTCATATTCTAGTTTTTATTCTCAGCTCGTCTGATAGAAGCATCCCTACACTTCATGATGATGCATTCAGAGCTTTAAGATAAAGTTCAGGATTAGGTTTGATGTTAAAAACAGAGCACTACTGACTGTCTTAATTACAGATCTGCAGAAGGAAGTCTGCTTAAAACGGGGTACACATAAAGATTATCGGCTGTTTTTGACTGACTTTCCCCCTTCCCGACCAAGGACAGCGAACTCCAGATTATCTTCTGTTTTATAAGATTATCCTATAAGATTATCCTGTGGTCTGAGGTGTTAAGAGTGAATTTGTCCTGACAATCGTAAATATTAAACTTGTTCAACATTTACAACCAAAAATCTTCATCTTTTGGGAAAGCCTAAAGAGAAGCTAAAGTAAAAGAAATGATAAAATCAAGATTAAAAGAAACAAGAGATAATGCAAAGCAATAAAACCAAGAATCAGAGAACAATAAAAAGCAAAAAATATGTTTAAGACATATAAATAAATTAATTAAAATAATACAATTAAACTAAATGATAAAATAAATAAAAAATCAATAATGAAATTCAAGGTAAAAAATAAATTAAAAAATGAGAGGAATAAATAATAATCTAATAACAAAAATAAAAAAATAAAAAAATACGTAGTGTGAACCATGGAGTTCTGAGATTAATCAAACTGTGGATTTCTAACTCATCATTGTACTTTAGAGTGTAAAGTCAGTTGGACTTCTTTAATTACATAATGGTTTGTGTTCATATACAAAGCTATTCCTGGCAAAACTCATTTCTATCTCTCCTCTTTATTCATCTTGAACGATGGATTACACATCCAGAGATCATTGTGCAGTTTGTTGTTCCCAGAGTCCGATCTGAATTGGTTGATATCCCTGTTATCAATTTTACGCCAAACGACTGACTCTTAAAATCTGGACTTTTTCCACACAGGAATCGATAAAGAATTGAATCATTAGGCTGAATCAATAATGACACTGATATCAGTAAATTCATATTAATCCCTATCCCTAGTCTGAAATGTCATCCCCTTGCTTGACCACAGATCAGAAGAATGAGGGGTCCCTCATATTTCGAATGTGGGTGCATATTGCTGCTTCTCATGGCGGGAGTTTACTTTCTCCTGTGCTCTGACTCGCAGGCTCAAAGAGCAGGACAAATATGAAGAAAGAAAGGTACACAATGAATGAATGTTTGCACTCAAAACCAAAATATGACAACTGACATATACGTATTTGAATGGTTGAATATTTTATTGAGGATTGTTGCATCATTAGTAGTCATTTTATAGCTTGTGAAGGGTTTTTCTGAGCAGCTAAAGCGAGGAAAAAGCACTGTTTTATCGCTGTAACTTTACTGCAACCAATTAGAGAGCTTTCTAATAAAGCATCAGACATTTCAATCTGCTTGTAATTATGGAACAATGGAGCGAATCGGTCCATAATCCAGACCATAGTAAACAATCTGTACGTGTGAAAAAGCTCATAGAGATGAAAAACTGCCACTTCAGGCCTTGGCTGGTCCGTGAAGTCTGAGTGTTGTTGTAGATCATAAAACGACGCCGCAGCTGCACATTCATGCAGAAGAAAAGGTCACCCATGTATCACTGGACATCTCAACACAGCTCTCTGCAGGACCTCCCAGTCCTCCTGCTCCATTGATCAGGTTAGGAACGAACCAATCAGATGGTAGATGGTTGTCTTTGCAGGCTGGAGCTGCAGACAGAGTCTGAGATTCACTTCTCCTCATATTAATCACCGGCCTTAATGGAGGATCGTCTTTGCTTTGACCTCCTTCTCTTTCCTCTGCCGACCTGCAGTCTTTTAGTTTCATTAGTGCACACATTTCCAAACTTACTGAGCTCATCACTGAGAGCACACGCTGCGCTGATTTTTCCACCTCACTTCTGATAAACCTGATAACGTCAGCGGCCTGTAAAGAAACACTGAGTTGTAATATTATCCACAATTACACTGAAAAAAAAAACATGGCCTCCGTAATGGTTTGGTCCAGTCCCAGAGGGAATCCTGAGATCGATGATGAAACATTCATACTGATGAATCACTGTAAGTAAGGCATGTTGAAGTTATGTTAAGCCTTTAAAGTCTGGCTCCTGTCTTCTTAGCTGTGCTATTTAAGTATCCCAAAAGGTGTTACTACTTTGTCCAGGTTTCTTCAGCCAGTTTTAGTTGATTAAATGTCACAACATTTTAATTGATGAAATCTACTGTAAATTTAGTTGACTATAATATGAAGTGTAAAGGGTAAGGCATTTTTTATGTTTCCTTGAATTTCTGAAGTCATGTTTTACACTTGGATAAAATCAAACATCTAATAACCCTTTATTGAACGCTAGTAAAGTCTGAATGTATAAATGAACAGAAGCAAATTGAACTTCTGTGTGAAATGCAGTCACCTTTATTTAGGCTACCTGGCAGAGCATCTCAGTTACAATACCAGAACTGACAACAAACAGTGAACCTGCTCTACATGAATATATCAATTCATAAAGAGAGGAGCTCTGATTGGATCGCTCCACAACTTATCCCACCACCACCAAGCTAATGCAGCTGTGATTGGATGTCCCTCTTAACTCATCCAACCTTTCCACACAACCAAAGTAGCTGTGATTGGATATATTCCTAACTTGTCCCTACATTCTGCATGACCAAATTAGGTCTGATTGAATTAAGTCTCTAAGGTTGATGACGAAAACTATGACAAAAATAATTAGTCAACAAAAATAACTGTTTCTTCAAACAGGCTCATGCTTGACCGAAAGTGTGTTTGAACCCAAAACGCCGTATCCTTGTGGATGAAATGGCCATACGATTAAAAAGGATTATCTCAGACAGGATAATAAGTAGGGATGGTAATCAAAAAACAATTATATTTGAGTATTAACGACTTGCAGAAAAGACTTTTGCCTTGACAGAAAATTCAAAGAAAATTAATAAGAGAGTCATTAATGAATCAGATTGGTAAGCAGAATTAATAATGGCCTTGGTATCAATGAAATCTTGTCAGTTCACATTGCTAGTAAGAATACAGGAGGATCAGGGCTACTGCAAAAGTCAAAACTAATTGTTTTTTTTTAACATTAGTACTTGTGAACATATGCTAATGGCCACTGAAATCCAATATCTGAATCCGAATTAAAAACAAACTATGGGCACGTAAAACAGCCAGCTGTAAATAAATAAGTAATTGGCTGTTTGGCTGGCAGCTAGCCCTTGTGGACAACCCTGCAACATCGAACCAGAAATCTGCTCAAATGAAAGTTTTTGCTGTTTATTTTTCAGCCTGAGAGGTCAATTCCAGGGCAAAAATGACCCATCAGGTCAAATTAAGATGTATTGTTGTGATTGTATTGCAGAAAAACGATCATATTGAGCTTTTAAATCTGGATTTCTGTGGCAATAAAAGGGTTTTATTTCACTCTCCACAGAGATAAGAATAACCTTGTATTTCCCCTGAACTGCTTCTGCAAACCTGCTCTTAGTTTCATAGCATCATTTTAGACTGGGTGCTCTCGTCTTTGTCAGGTTGTCTTTTTCTTCAGCTGTAGTTTCTGTGAGAGGT
Organism: Cetoscarus ocellatus; assembly: GCA_037902135.1. NCBI lineage: Eukaryota > Metazoa > Chordata > Actinopteri > Labriformes > Labridae > Cetoscarus > Cetoscarus ocellatus. The sequence continues at coordinate 150,152 of JBAMNC010001201.1, forward strand.
TGATGCTGCTGCGCCTACAACACCAGGCCGTGATTTTTCTGTTGCTGCTCCTGCTCATCACCTCAGTCAGAGACCGGAGATTAACGAGCAGGAAGAGAAGAAGATCCTCCTCCTCTGCTCTGATGTATTATTTATACCGGGGCTGGGCCGGGCCGGGGGACCCCTGGGACCCTGACACACACACCTACATGGGCACACGCTCTCAGATAGTCGTGTGTGTGTGGCTGCAGCCGCTCTCTGTTTTTTCTTCCTCTTCTTCGACCTCTCCTCCGTTATTTTAGTCACAGCGACACTCTCTGACGGTAAAACACATGCAGAGCTCGGCTGAATGATTTATAACATCAGTCGTCTGAGTTCAGCTGCTGTCTGAGGGTGTGCCTCCATGTGCTGTGGGCGGGGCCACAGGGGCCATTAAATAAGTCTAATTCAGAGGAATGAGATGCTCTGTGCTGTGACCGGTCCAGGGTTGACTCTGCCAAACACCCATTGACACCGGGACAGGGGCCAGCCCCCCACCCATTAAAGGCATGACAGCCTTTACAGCTCAAGTGTTCCCACTGTAAAAACTAATATCTAGCTGAGAGAATTTGTCCGATTTCAAGTCAAAATATCTCCCTAGACTTATCTTATGCCACAATTTTTAGATATGTCTGGATTAACATCTTATTTGAAGATATAAAAACTAAAAATAAGGCCTTAGATGCTTTGAGAAGTCAAATAAACAGCCAATGAGATGAGACGAATTAATCCTGAAGGGAGTCTTACTCAACCCTTAACCCTCACTGAGTCAAACTTTGCTTGTTTCATTGGTCGATGTTTTCTTATCATTACAAGCAATTCAATGCCATTTTTTGTGTTTATTCCTTAAAGTAAGATACTTACCCTGACCTTAGAGAATGTGGATTAGAATAAGTGTTTTAGATATTTCTGACTTGAAATAAGACAAACACAGTGGCCTAGATCTGAGTTTTTGCAGTGCAGGGTGAAGAGGAGAAGACAGTAAACAAACATGCTGCATGTACTATAACACTTGAACACTAGGGCTGTGCATCTTCACCAGTCTCACAATTGGATTATGATTATTAAAATCAAGATGCATCATCATGCAGCTCAGTGACCAGTATCTTTGAATTGCATATTCCTGCCCCGGGCCACTGTTTAGATCAAAATACTGTCATAGAGCCACAAAGTGTGGGGTTGGGTTGGCTAATTTTTGGATTTGGGGATTTATATATTTGATCAAACCCTTGTAAGGTTTTGTCCCCTAGCTTGCCCTATCTTGCTGCTTCAGAAGCCGGCATTGTTTCCTTACATGCAGTCGCTTCCCGCTGTCGTCACGTCTTCAGTTTCCGCCTCTCTTCCCTGATTGGGTCGTCCGGCTTTTTGCCGAGTGAAGTCGTAGGAGATTGAAGCTTGGCAAGATGGATCTGAGTGATTTCAGACAATGAATCAGGCAGGTCCATCTGCTCTACAAGGTTAGTTTATTTCCATAAATTCCTGTTAATTCCAATGGAAAGTTTTCATCTTTGATTTTGCAACCCTAATTACCTCCACCAACTGGAGCATTTTTTGTTTAACGTGATACCCTGAGAACTCTTCGAGGGATCGATGCCCAACTGTGCAACAGTATTTAACAGTCAGGAGGTTGTTCTAGTTATTTTCTAAGTTATTGATGAATGTGATCAACCTGCCTGTTTCAAGAAGCTTAATCATGCTGTAATCCGAACTTTAAAAATACTTAATAATTGAAAAAACAGTTAATTTTATATCTTTAAACTAGGGGTGGGTAACTTTGGCAACCAAGAGGGACACGTCAAATTCACCCTAAGAGCCAAAGAGCCAAGTTGTTTGAATTTTGTATTTAGACTTTTTGACTTTCAGGGCATTTATGGTTATAAGACTAGATTTTACAGATGGATCAGTTTTATTGTAACAAATGCTTTTGTAGAGTGCAGCCAATTGTAGGTCTGTTTTACTTAAAATATTGCTATTTTTTTGCTATTTTTATTTTATTTATTTCAAATATACTCAAGAGGGATAAAAACAGAAATAGAGGAAAGACTATGCTGTAGTTGTTACATGCAAAATATTTGAAAAGGAGTGGGAGGAAGTAAAACTGATCAAGTCCCACCCCTTCTCCATCAGTTAATCACATATAAATGCTTCTATATTTTAAAAAGAAAAACATTTTCTACGCAATTATTTAGTGATATAACAAAACAAAAGCAAAACATGAAACAACTAACAAAACAAAGAAGTCATCCCTCAGTTCAGTGCGATACCTCCTGTTTTATCCATTAAATATTTTTTAACATTTATACAGTGTACTTTAGTTTTAAGGTGGACTTTGACATCATAATTCTGCACGGATTGTATAATTTAATCCGTGCAGCGTGAGAGAAAGGTCTGATTATGGGTGATTATTCAAAAACAAACCAACATGTGGACCGTGATTGAGGAACAATGTTGTGTCTGCTGGGATCTTCTCCTCCTCATTCTCACTCTGATGAAACAGCTGCTGTGTTACATAAAAATCCTCCACATCACAGCATTAATCTGGACTTTAATCTCACAAAAGAGATGAATCAGGTCTCGTGTCAGACGCTGATTCACGGACGGCCCGGCGAGGAGGATCGGGCGTCACAGAGGGTGAGGAGAACATCTCTGCAGCGTTGTTCATGTCGTGGTAATAAGAGATTTTTAAAGAGGATCAGTAAAGATCACGTGCAGGAAATCTCTTTATGGATGTAATAATGTCCCTCTTTCTTTTTTATCAGCAAGTGACTTAAAGGATCAGGGTTTCCCCCGAAAAGAGTCCAGGATTCACAGCAAATGGCTCCAAAAAGTTTGAGCTCATAGTAGCATCTGACTGGAAAAGAAATCGCATACGAACCAGTGTTCATTTTGTTGACTAATTATTTTCGTCATAGTTTTTGTCAACAACCTTTTTCCCCTGATGAAAACTAGACAGTAACTAATAAAAACAAGTGCACATGAACAAAAAGTAAAACTAAATTAACTGGCATTTTCATCAACAAATAAAAACTAGACTAAAATGTTTGACAGAGACTTAATCCAATCAGACCTAATTTGATCATGTACAAAACCCAAAACCAGTGAAGTTGGCACGTTGTGTAAATCGTAAATAAAAACAGAATACAATGATTTGCAAATCCTTTTCAACTTATATTCAATTGAAGACACTGCAAAGACAAGATATTTAATGTTCGAACTGAGAAACTTTATTTTCTTTGGCAAATAATCATCAACTTAGAATTTAATGGCAGCAACACATTGCAAAAAAGTTGGCACAGGGGCATTTTTACCACTGTGTTACATCGCCTTTCCTTTTAACAACACTCAGTAAACGTTTGGGAACTGAGGAGACCAATTTTTGAAGCTTTTCGGGTGGAATTCTTTCCCATTCTTGCTTGATGTACAGCTTAAGTTGTTCAACAGTCCGGGGTCTCCGTTGTTGTATTTTACGCTTCATAATGCGCCACACATTTTCAATGGGGGACAGGTCTGGACTACAGGCAGGCCAGTCTAGTACCCGCACTCTTTTACTACGAAGCCACGCTGTTGTAACGTGCAGAATGTGGCTTGGCATTGTCTTGCTGAAATAAGCAGGGGCATCCATGAAAAAGACGTTGCTTAGATGTCAACATATGTTGCTCCAAAACCTGTATGTACCTTTCAGCATTAATGGTGCCTTCACAGATGTGTAAGTTACCCATGCCTTGGGCACTAATACACCCCCATACCATCACAGATGCTGGCTTTTGAACTTTGCGCCTATAACAGTCCGGCTGGTTCTTTTCCTCTTTGGTCCGGAGGACACGACGACCACACTTTCCAAAAACAATTTGAAATGTGGACTCGTCAGACCACAGAACACTTTTCCACTTTGCATCAGTCCATCTTGGATGAGCTCGGGCCCAGCGAAGCCGGCGGCGTTTCTGGGTGTTGTTGATAAATGGCTTTGGCTTTGCATAGTAGAGTTTTAACTTGCACTTACAGATGTAGCGACGAACTGTAGTTACTGACAGTGGTTTTCTGAAGTGTTCCTGAGCCCATGTGATGATATCCTTTACATAGTGATGCCGGTTTTTGATGCAGTACCGCCTGAGGGATCGAAGGTCACGGGCATTCAATGTTGGTTTTCGGCCTTGCAGCTTACGTGCAGTAATTTCTCCAGATTCTCTGAACCTTTTGACGATATTACGGACCGTAGATGATGAAATCCCTAAATTCCTTGCAATAGCTCGTTGAGAAATGTTGTTCTTAAACTGTTGGACAATTTGCTCACGCATTTGTTCACAAAGTGGTGACCCTCGCCCCATCCTTGTTTGTGAATGACTGACCATTTCAGGGAAGCTGCTTTTATACCCAATCATGGCAACCACCTGTTCTCAATTAGCCTGTTCACCTGTGGGATGTTCCAAATAAGTGTTTGATGAGCATTCCTCAACTTTCTCAGTCTTTTTTGCCACTTGTGCCAGCTTTTTTGAAACATGTTGCAGGCATCAAATTCAAAATGAGCTAATATTCGCAAAAAACAACACAGTTTACCAGTTCGAACGTTAAGTATCATGTCTTTGCTGTGTATTCAATTGAATAAAAGTTGAAAAGGATTTGCAAATCATTGTATTCTGTTTTTATTTACGATTTACACAACGTGCCAACTTCACTGGTTTTGGGTTTTGTAGAAAGTAGGGACAAGTTAGGAATATATCCAATCACAGCTACTTTGGTTGTGTGGAAAGGTTGGATGAGTTAAGAGGGACATCCAATCACAGCTGCCTTAGCTTGGTGGTGGTGGGATAAGTTGTGGAGCGATCCAATCAGAGCTCCTCTCTTTATGAATGGCTCTTTACTAGCATTCAATAAAGGGTTATTAGATGTTTCATTTTATCCAAGTGTGAAACATGACTTTAGAAATTCAAGGAAAGATAAAAAATGCCTCACCCTTTACACTTCATATTTTAGTCGACTAAATTTACAGTAGATTTATTGACTAAAATGTTGTGAAATTTCATCAACTAAAACTAGTCTAAAATTAAAACATATTGATGACTAAATTTTGACGACTAGAAGATATTTTAGGCAAAAGGCTATAAATAAATAAAATAGTGCTGTCAAAATTAACACTAACATGAATGCACTGGGATGAGCTCGCGTTGGTCCTGTGACCTCACATGGTAATCTGAGTGTACATTTATGGAGTATGATTGTATGCATGTGGGATTGTTGTACTCACGTGTTCGACCTGTGTCCCTGCTGGCATGTCTGCAGGAAAATGACCCATTTTTACTCAACGCTGTCTAATGAAGTCATTAACCTGTGCTCTCAGAGCGGGGAGAAAACTAATGTTTTTCAATCAATCAAACTTTATTTGAATAGTACTTTTCATCCAAAATCTTGAAGCACAAAGTGCTTTACAAAAAATAAATAAGTAAACAAAATATATATATATTTGTAAAAGTAGAAAATTGAATACAATGAAAACACAAGACCCTATACACCGTCGCAATCCACATACAGCACACACACAAAGACATTAAGAGGACAGAAAACAGAATTAGAGGACTGAGGAAACACTATCTTGAATTGAAAATGAGGAAACACAGGAGCTAAGACTAAATTGACATAACAATAAAAATCATGATGAGAAATTAGATAAAAATACTCAAGGAAAGATAAATAATAAATAAAATATTTAAAATAATAACATGGTAAAATGAGATGCGTAATAAATCTGCAAAAATAGGATAATAAAAAAAACGGATAAACACAGAATAAAATTCCAATCAATAAATCTGAACTGAAATGGAGAAATAAAACACAATAAGAGGGTTAAAATAAATAAGATGAAAAAAATATATAAATGTTATCAGCTAAAATCCAGACTCAGGTCTTCAGGTAGACTGTTATGAGCTTTTGTCTTTGTAACCATCTTTACAACATGATTTAATTAAAAGTATTTTAAACAGAGTCCTTGTAGTAGATAAAACATGTTCACTGGCTTTGCTAGTAGACTCTTTTGTGTCTACTAGTAGTACTAGTAGACTTAAAAAATGTTACTAGTAAAAACTTAAAGCTTTACTGGTAGTACTGGTAACACAAAATTTCTACTAGTAAGCAGTTTTGCTTTACTAGTAGGGTCTCCTTGCAGACTAGTTATACTAGTAAACTCAAAATCTCACTAATAGTGCTAGTAGACAGCTTTTAGTCTATTTTTAGTACTAGTAAAGACAAAAGATTCACTAGAAGTGCTAGCAGACGTAATGCAAATGAAGCAGAAGGGATTATAACCAAATCCAGCACCCTTATTGGTTGTAATATTTTTGAAAGTCAGTGGGAAGCCTGAATTTACTTTCCCCGCCCCCTTTTTACCATATAAGGCTTACTAGGTGTACTTCTGACACTTTTTGCTTCACTAGTAAAGTCTACCTGTGCGCTTTTTTTTTTTTTTTTTTTTTTTAACCAAAATTGAGTACATGTTCTCCAAATGTGAGTTCTACTGGAGCTGAAATACTGTTGATATCACCCATATCAGCTTTAAACGGTGCTCCATGTGGGTCAGCATGAAGACAAATTTCAGGAGCAGCTTTGCTTTTGGTCGTAATCCTGATTTCACTGAATGATGTCCGACTCGCTGGAGTTTTATTAAATAAGAAGAATGAATATTTATCCTTTAATGAGGTGAATCATAGAGGTCCACGTGAACCGTCGTCATCTTCTCGGTCCAGTCGTGAGTCATGTGACATCATGGGGCATCATCCTCTTCCTCCTCCTGCTCTGCTCATCTTCACTGGTGATGAAGTCATGGCTGTTTCCGCCCACTGACCTCACCCTGATGCTCCACACGCAGGAAGTGATTATTCTGAATCCAGCAGCACGTTTCCTGGACAGAGAGAGAGAGAGGAGGAAACTTCCTCTGGCATCAACAAGGCATTTCCTCCCAGAGAGCTGCTCCTCACTGGATATTTTCCCTTTTTTCAGACCATAAACTGTAAACCTTAGAGCTGTTTGTGCATGAAATACTCTCTAGCCTGTTGCATCAACTGTAATGCCACATTAAAATCACCTTTCCTCTCCATTTGATACTCTGTTTAAACTCAAAGTGCTGCCATGTGATTGGCTAATTAGCTATTTGATTTGACAAGCAGTTGTGCACCAGTGAGTAGATGTGAAGCTCTAATGATGAGGCTTTGTTAGCATCTGTGCTCTTCGTCCTCGCACTGTCCTCAGCTGATCTGATCATTAAACAGTCAGACAGGTCGACTTTATTCAGCCGCTCTGCTCTCATTATTACTCTGCTGCTGCTAATGCTGCTAATGCTAATCAATACAGCGCCTGAGTCATCGCCCACGCTGGTGGTTACTGGGTCACTGAGAGTGCTGTGTGGGTTTGTGTTATAAAGAGAGATTCTGCTGATGCTGATACAAGAAGAAACTCTGTTTGGTCAGAAAAAGCAGACATTTTACATTTTTCAAAGCGGTTGGAATTATTTTAAAGAGGTGAGAGGTTAAACATGCCCGCCCCCCAACAGCTCCTCTGGTTCCCTGTCAAATATCATTTAGACTTCAAGATTCTCCTTCTTACAGCCTTCATCCTCCATGTCTGTCTGATCTTCATAAAGTCCTTCTCGTACGCTCCGTTCCTCTTGCTGCCTCCTGCCTGGTCTCCAGCATTCAGCCGTGCTGCCCCACGAGCCATCTGGGACATTAGCCCAGTTAACACTAGTTTGTTAAATGAAGGAATTCAGTGTTCAATTTTGTTGACTAATTATTTTCATCATAGTTTTCGTCAACAGCCTTTTTTCCCCTGATGAAAACTAGACAGTAACTAATAAAAACAAGTGCACATGGACAAAAACTCAAACTAAATTAACTGACATTTTCATCAACAAATGAAAACTAGACTAAAACGTTTGACAGAGACTTAATCCAATCAGACCTAATTTGGTCATGTAGAAAGTCGGGACAAGTTAGGAATATATCCAATCACAGCTACTTTGGTTGTGTGGAAAGGTTGGATGAGTTCTGGTATTGTAACTGAGATGCTCTGCCAGGTAGCCTAAATAAAGGTGACTGCATTTCACACAAAAGTTCAATTTGTTTCTGTTCATATATTAAAACTTTACTAGCATTCAATAAAGGGTTATTAGATGTTTCATTTTATCCAAGTGTAAAACATGACATCAAGGAAACATAAAAATGCCTTACCCTTTACTCTTCATATTTTAGTCGAGTAAATTCACAGTAGATTTCATCGACTAAAATGTTGTGAAATTTCATCAATTGAAACTAGACTAATATTCAAACAATTTAGATGACTAAATTATGACTAAAGCTAAAAGATATTGTAGGCAGAAGAACTAAAGTTTTATAACTAAAACTAAATTAAAAGTGCTGTCAAAATGAACACGGGAGGGATTATAACCAAATTCAGCACCCTGATAGGTTGTAATTAACCTGACACACCAGATGGACAGTTTCATCTTGGAAATATTTCACCAATCCATCTGGGAAGGAGCCGTTCGGAAATGTTTTCAGGGGCAGAACCTTCAAAAACTACAGCAGCTTGTGATTGGACGATCGTTCGGCTCGTTACACTCATCACAGACCAATCCACATCAAGCAACGCTGCCACGCATGACGTAGCATTTGTAGCAGCTACACGTAGCGGCTAACGGCTAACAACAGTTAACAGCCGTTAGCCGCTATGGCTAATGGCTACTTCCTTTCCTTTCCCAAGGACCGAACTCACGATTCCTGGGGCAAGAGGCAGTGACATTGCTGCTGAGCTACAATGAGCACAGCTAACAACGGCTAACAACAGTTACCGGCCCTAGCGGCTAACAGTTAACCGCTAGGGCTAACAGATATTGAGACCGCTTCAGAAGCCGCCATTGTTTTCAAACATGCAGTCACTTCCTGTTGCTGGCAAGACAGATATGCATGATTTCAGAATCAGGCAGGTCCGTCTGCTCTACAAGGCTAGGTTGTAATATTTTGAAAAGCCAATGGGAAATTTGTTTTTCCCCACCCCCTTGTTAGCATATAAGGCATACTAGTAGTACTAGTGACACTTTTTGCTTCACTAGTAAAGTCTACTCATGCACTAGTTGACCAAATTTGAGTACATGCACTCCAGATTTAAGTACTAGTAGAGCTGAACTACGGTTGATGTCACTGATATCAACTTTTATGCCCAAACTGCTCTCCATATATCAGACATGGATGGAGGTTTGACTGTGAAACGTAGAGAAAAGTTCTCTGAACTGGAGACTTCATCACGAGTGAAGAGGAAACGTCTAAGATGTTCGTGTTCATCAGCCTGAAAAGTGGTTTAGTGAGTCAGGATGTTTGATTTTGATGTCACGTTGATTCTTTCATGGATTATTGTTACCATTACCAAATTTCAGTTTGTTTGGATACTGATTTGTTGGTTTCCCAAAACAAATAAACTTTACTCCGTAGCCTTTTCTGATACAAGGATTTGTTCTTAAATCAAGCCTCTGCAGACTAAACCCAGATCTCTACTGAGTTTGTTCTCCTTCATGTTGCTGGTGGAAAATTACTAGAAGACAAACAAAGGAGCAGAAACAGAGGAAGCTTTTGTCCACAGCTGCAGTGGCAGTGTGTGCTGTGTATTGTGTTCGCACAATCAGATTTGCAGTAAAGTTGGGTCACTAGATAAAATGTCAGCAGATGTAAAATGCAAGGAAATAAAAGGATGTGATGTGTTAAAAATCACTTTAAATTGGAACAAGTGCTCAAACTGGATATTGTGATTGACTTTTGGAAAAATACTCCAGTCAAGTATATTTCTTACCCCTCATGTTGCTGTGTTCATGCTTTTGCAAATAAACCTGAAACTACTGGAGGTCGTCACCAGGACTTTCAGATCTATGGAGACCACGTTAATTAAGATCAGAAGCTGCCGCATTAATTACCCCCCCCCCCCCCATGATTTTTAAAATACAGCTTTATTTGTCGTTCTGAACAAATGTACAAACAAAACTGTAGATATCATTATCTCATTTCAAATAATTTTCTTTTTCCTAGTTGAAATTATTAATAAATAAATAAAAAGTCTCTCTCTCTCTCTCTCTCTCCCCAGTGATCTCCAATGAGGCTCGCCCATCCGGATCAGGAACCTGAACCTCTCTCTCCCTCTCTCGCACCATGAGCATCGCAGTTCTCTCCCCTTTGGCCCCTGAGCCCCCCTCCCCAATGGTCACCTCTGTCACGCCGACCCTGGATCCCGACACCCCCGCCTCGCCATCCCCCGCTGTCGATGATGATGTCGTCACTAACGCCCCTCTGAGCCCCGACCTGGAGCAGCAGACCCAGGATGGGGTCCCCTCACCCGGCCTGGGCCCCAGCAGAGGCATGGGGCGAGACCCCTCCAGGAGGTAAACAATCGGTGCTCTGTGTCTGAGTTCATCAGTTAGGGGGGCGGGGTCCTTCTAGTGAGGAGGACCCTGAACCCATGGCTTTCTTCTACCTTTACCCTGACCTCCAATAATTGTGTTTCTAAATCCATTAATAGGATTTAACTGCTCCACCACACATCTCCAGCACTCTGTCTTTGAAGAGCATGAGATTAACAATGGCCCAACAAGTTTGATCAGAAGAAATGCTCAAAATTTGCTGAAAACTGATTATAATCATTATATGTCTTGGAAAGTTGAGTTTTTGTGTGCTGAATCATAACAGCCTGGGATATGTTAATGATTAAAAATATATTTATTTATGCTTATTACTCGTTAATACTCATTTGCATATGGTTAAAATGGCGCCACCCAATGGAGAGCAGTAAACATTTTCAATTCAAAGCCCGGACTGGCACCCTGATATAATAAAATGCATGTGTTATGGTTTAACAGGAGGGAGATCAAAAATGGCAATTTGAGTGGGTTTCAATGTGACATTTTTTGCCCTTCAATGTCTGAGTGTAACTTTTCTTTTTATCATTGTATTTCAGACTGACTGTAGGAGCTGAGCTGGAAATGACAAGATCAACTAAAAATGCACAATCTTGCCAAAAGACAGACAAAATTATCAGTAAATGAAGAATAAGGGTGTAGAATTCGCACCACTGGCCCTAAGAGTTAAATAGTATAACTTTTGACATCTTCGAAGGCCATCTTCTGCCATTGTTAGTAGATTGTCAAATTATGAAGTAGATGATCAATATCGTAAATCTAAGTCACTGTTCTATCTTGATTTCTTCATGGAATAGTGTTGCAGTGAATGAATTTCAGACTGTCCATTTAAGATAAAAAAATAAATTACCATCCTGACCCAAAACAGAGGAGATGCGATCATCCTGCAACCCTCAAACATCACGTCCATCCATTTAACTAATTTACACAAAAGTAGAACGAGCAGCTTCAAAGTTTTACTTTTTCCTCATGTCAAGTCTTGATCGTTTTCAGGTCAAAGAAACCTCCCCCCCTCCACACCGGGGCAGACTGGAAGGTCGTCCTCCACCTCCCGGAGATCGAGAAGTGGCTGCGAGCGACCAGCGACAGGGTCACCCAGCTCACGCACTCTGTGGGACAGGACGGGGACAACAGGCACGTGGACGTCCACCTGGTGCAGCTCAAGGTAAGAGCAGCTGCTGTTTGGACATGTGGGATGAGTTTGTATGGGGGACACCCTCCTAAGGACGTCCCATAAAGAACGGCTCCCTCTGCTTTATGAGTGTTCACGCTTGTTTGCTGTGAAGTGGTTTCATTTTTTTCTTGTGATGAAAAAAGACTTTCAGATGCGACTGGAGACGTCTGTCCCCTCATTGATGAATGTGGCGAATTCACCTCTGACCCCTTCGTCTGAGGTCAGCTGGGGTGCCTTATAGAGCTGAACGATATGGACAAAATTTCATATCTCGATATTCATGCCAGATATCTCGATATCGATACGATACGATATGACTACGGGTTTGGTGAAAACCAAGCATTTTTCAGAAAAAAAAAAACCATCATAATGCAAAAGAATGTGGAAAGTGCAGTTTTAGCGCGGGGGAAATCTATATTGTTTATATCGTTCCTTTTCGATGTTAATATCATGAATGTTCATATCTCGATATCGATACGATAACGATGTATTGTTCAGCCCTAGTGCCTTATGTATCCCACTAAAGCCTGTTGATGCATATTCAACACATACCAAGGAAAACAAAATCAGATTATGGGTGTAATATATACAATGATACATGGTTGTTGCTCTTAAAAGGTAAATGAAGCTTCTCTTTTTTAATGTTAAAAGTACATTTACCCCTTAGGTCCTCCCATGACCCCTTTAAGGACTTTTATTATTAAATTTAATTATGTCTGTTTTTATGCTGAGCTGAGAATATCTGACCAAGACTTTCATTTTTCAATTAATTTTGGAATTGCAGCATCCACACTGTAATGGTAGTAATAATAGCAGGTAGGATGTCAAGAAGGATTTGGAGAGAAATGCCAGAATAGCTTAAGAAAAAGAAACAAAAACATTGTTACATAACACAATAGCGCACACACAATAACATGATATAAGAAAAGAAAGAAGACAAGAGGCAAAGCAATAAAACTGAAAATTTACAGAGAGAATTTAGTTAAAATAATTAAAAATGTTGAAAAGATCAAATGAAAATCAGAAATAATACATGTAAATATTCAATACTGTGTGATTGTGATAAAAAAATACAAATAAATACTTAAAATATTATTAAACATCAAGCAATAAAATTTAAAATATGTGATAAAATAAGGTAAAGTCAGCGTTAGTAAAATTATCTACACACCTAAGATGGGAAAGTTAGTTTTGATTGTTGTCATGCCTGTTAAGCCAAATGTCACTCGTTTGCATCATAGCCAAATTTATATTATTTTCTATGTGCTTTATTCAGTTTAACAATCTCCTCTTGATATTACATCTGCTTTAAAGCAAAAGCACAAATATTGATATTTTTGATATGACGGTAAAATAAATGATAGTGAATGTAAAGCTTCTTAATCATCTCAGTGAAATCAGCTGTGAAGGTCTCAGCAGCTTCAGTCATGAAGACGAGAGACCATCAGACGGATCTACTGTCCCACCTCAGGCTGAAAATTACCCACAATGCCCTTCATCTCCCCTCGGCCCGGCTGCTGTTATGTAATGAGAAGTCTCCACGAGGCGTCCGTTTGACCGTTCTTTTATTTATGTAACTGAAGCCTGGCAGACACAGAGCAGCTATTTTATTCTTCATCGTCTAACTTCACTCTGCTTCATCCACGCTGGAGTTTATGAGAGGGAAGAACGGGAAGGTTGTTTTTATGCAAAGGGGGCATCGCTCTGACTGGAGAAATCCCCCCAAAATATGATCAGAAAACTCTTATTGTCTCCAACTGTTCACTAAAATACGGAAAGCTGTTTGGACATAAAACTGATATCAGTGATATCAACCACAGTTCAGCTCTACTAGTACTCAAATCTGGAGTGCATGTACTCAATTAAGGTCAACTCGTGCAGGAGCAGACTTTACTAGTGAAGAAAAAAGTGTCACTTAGTACTACTAGTAAGCCTTATATGCTAATAAGGGGGTGGGGAAGAGCAAATTCAGGCATCCCATTGGCTTTGGAAATATTCCAACCAGTCAGGGTGCTGCATTTGGTTATAATCCCTCCTACTTCATTGGCATTAGGTCTTAGTGAATCTTTTGGCTTTACAAGTGCTAGTAGTTGACTAAAAACTGCCTACTAGTACTACTAGTGAGATTTTGAGTTTACTAGTAGTACTAGTAAACAAAAATTACTTGTAAAAGTTTCTGGCTTACTAGTGCGCGAGTAGACCTAACTAGTAAAGCAAAATCGTATACTTGTAGACAGTTTTGCTATTAGACTTTAAAATGTTACTAGTAAAAACCCTTCTAGCTAGTAAAGAAAAGTAAACAAGTTTTACTAGTAGTACTAGTAACACAAAATTGTCTATTACAAGACGATTTGGCTTTACTAGTAAGGTCTACTTGCACACAAGTGTGCCAAAAACCTTTACAAGTAAAACAATTTTTTTTTACCTAGTACTATCATTAAACTCAAAATCTCACTAGTAGTACTAGTAGACCTAATGCCAATGAAGTAGGAGGGAGTAAAACCAAATCCAGCACCCTGATTGGTTGTGGTATTTTTGAAAGCAAATGGGAAGCCTGAGTTTTTTTTCCCCCGCCCCCTTGTTAGCATAAAAGTCTAACTAGTATTACTAGTGACACGTTTTGCTTCACTAGTAAAGTCTACTCGTACACTAGTTGACCAAAATTAAGTACATGTACTCCAAATTTGAGTACTAGTAGAGCTGAACTGCGGTTGATATCACTGATATTAATTTTATGCTCAAACGGCTCTCTGTACAAAAGCAAATAGCTAACCAATCACATGGCAGCAATTTGATGCATGTAGGCGTACAGACATGGTTAAGACGGCCTGCTGGTGTTCAGTCTGAGCATCAGAATGGAGAGGAAGAGAATTTAATGACTTGAACATAACAAGGTTAGAGTATTTCACAGACACATCATTGACATATTCAAGCCCTGTGGCTCAAACACTCTGAATTAACTGAAACAGTTTATGTTTGGGATTTTTTTTTAAGTACTGATGGATTAGTCACACAGGGGAATCCCCTATTAGCCGGTATTTTTACGCCTTTAATATCCAAGTGATAATCAAACAGAGTGCTGATTCATTCATAGATATGCCGGATTATTCCTCTTGCATGCGGCCTATCTTTTATTGATGAGTTAGTGTTTTTAACCTCGATGACTCAGATGTTTCCTCGGGCTGCAGCTGCTCGTTCAGTCTCTGTCTCTCTCCTCGCTGCTGGGATGGAGGATGTTTTGTGTTTCCGGTCAGAGATGCCGGTCTTGCTGAGTCATCTGCTGCCATGATCAGAGGCAGAACAGTCTGCCCTGTGTGGTGTTCAGGTCTCTGGGACCCAATTTCCTTTTTTGTCAAAAGAAAAATGGTCAGATTAATTTTTAATTGTTTTTTAAACTCACTGGCCTTGGCTCATTTTCTGTGAAGAACATATATTTACATTACACACAGGATGTTTGGGTCCAGTGAATCCTGGGTCAGTAAAAGTGTGGAAATTGTAGGTCAAGAATTATTATCTTTATTTTACCAGTTTAGGAGGAAGGTGTGTTTTTGGAGAGAGATGGACAGAGATGGACCAAACCATTTTAATGGCAGTTCAGCTAGGTGCTGCTATATCATATTAATATATTTATACGTATTATAGATATTAATGTTAATATTAGATTGATTGCTCTATCCATGGTTTACATCATAAAGACATGAGGTCCCTCTTGAAAATAAGATGTTGCATCTCAAGAGACTAACCTCTAATACATTTATATTCAGCAGAGACAAATATGATGACGACAGGTCTATGATTGGTCCATTGATCTGTCACTAGCTTTAGTTCTTACTTTAGTCCACTTGTCTCCACTTACCTCCCTCCCTTCACCCACACACCCAACACAGCATCGTGTGGATTTGCTGTTCATCATGAGACTGGGGTCCACATTCAAGATTTCCTGCTGCTTAACAGAAGGTTTTTTCTTGCCGCCATGATGAGGGATTCATGATTGGCTATATGGATTCATGTTGGGTGTTTGATGTATGTATTTGTATATATATGTATATGTGTATTTTATATATGTATATAAGCATATATGTGTATTCATAAAATGACGAGTTTGTCTTCAGCCTTATCTATTGTAAAATGTCTTGAGATAACACTTGTTATGAATTGGCACTATACAAATAAAGATTGATTGATTGATTGATTGAATGCGAGAGCTTTGGGAACTTTAAATCTGAAAAACATGGTATGAAGATCTGGTCTGCCTGTGATGCCACTTCCTCACATGCTTAGAACTTTCAAGTCTCAAGAAATTAGAGTATTATAATCAATTTCCTTTGTTTCTATTATATTTTATTTAAAAAAAACAGCAGCACATATATTCTTAACTATGATCTAACAAAGTTAAAAGACAAATATTGACCCTTTATGGTGATTGTATTGCTTGTTATTGGGTTGAAGTGAACATCTGTTAGGTATTTTAAAATATTTTTTTCATTGTGTTGAATTTAAACCCAAAAATATGAGCACACACACTCGTGGTTAAAATGTGTTTTCACGGCACATAAAGGATGGATGATGGAGAGAAGCTCAGACAGCAGAACATGTAATCTGACGACATCTGAGTCTGTTTGTTTCTCATTACATAACTTAAAGTGTGCATGTGGTCGTGGACGTGCAGCTCGTTTCTTTGGAGTGATGAGATCAGACTGGCTGTGGCGTTACAGCGACAGCTTTGTCCTGCTGGATGATGTGCATGTGTGTGTTTTTATAAGTAAATCAAATTCTGCAGCTTCTGTTTCCTATTTTTGAACCAAAGAAATAACCATGAATAAACTTTTGAAGGGCTGTAACATCTAATTGATATGATATAATCATTTTGGATCAGCTTTTCTCAACAGAGGTGCCTTCGATGTATGTAAAAATTTAACATACATAAGATTTATGATTGGAGATAGAATGGTGTCACGTGCCTTCTCTCCTGAGGTCACAGCTCTAATGCCCAGGTTCTGAGCCTGTGGACATTAAGCAAAGTTTGAACTTATTGTTCAGTAAAACGATTTTCAAATAAATCCGCTGAAATGTTTTTAATTGTTTTATTCTGCATGGGTCTGCCTATCACAAAACTAAATGTTTATATTTATGTTTGGATATCAAACAGTTCATTTAAGATAGCCCCACTTTACAGTTAATTCCCATGTAAAGTTTCCAGTGTGGAATATTTCCAGAAATCCTTTGCTTAACTTCACATTGGAAGTTTTAAAGTTTCCCAGAAATGTCTTTGCAACCCAAGTGTGCAAAAAAACTTAAACAGCAGCTGCAAACAAGTGAGAATTTTCATCATGAAAACTCAAATCTGAGGCATAACAATAATCCTGTCATGGGAAGAGGGGATAATGAACGATAACAACTCTGACAGGAGCAAGTGTTGGTGTAAAGAAGCTCTTGAGGCTCAGGATTCTTACAACTTAACTTACAGAAATATAGTTTTATATAAATATCATGTATTTATGTGTAATAAAAACCTCTTGACTGGAAGTTGGGGGTCAAAGAAAAGTGCTACATAATGATCTGTTTCTTTATTAGTTTTGATTTTAAGAATCTTACAGTTTTACTGTTTGATTTATTTAATGCTTTTCGACTGGGATGGCTTCAGATTTTACATATTTCAGTTTGAGATTAACTCTGACAGGGCTGTCAGAGTTAATGTGGTAATTGGGAAAAGGTCAAGGTCAGGACTGTGGACACGACCTGTGTCGCTGCTCGATTATGAAAAAAACTTTAATCAACCAATCAATCAATCAATCAAACTTTATTTGTATAGCACTTTTCATACAATGTCTTGTAGCACAAAGTGCTTTACATAAAAACAAAGAAATAAAATAGAATAAATACATAAAAACAGAGGAAGTTGAATACTCATTTACACACACACACACACACACACACAAAGAAACACAGAAAACAGAATTAGAGGATAATCGCAATTATGTTGACTGATATTGCTTATTAAGGTCAAATTTAAGGTCACGGAGACACATTTTTATCCTTTTTTGTGTACACATTTATCATCAATAGTATTAAAAATGTTCATCAAACTTTGCACAAACGTCCGCTCTGATCGAAGGATTGAACTGGTTAGATTTTGTGAGTAAAGGGTCAAAAGTCAAGGTCATGGGGTCTCATGATCGTGCTTCGTTAATGGGATCTTGTGAATGCAATCAGGGGCACCCAGTATGTGATAAAGTGTTTGTGAACCCAACTGAGGGCAGATTTGAGCCTTTGAAAGATATATAAATGTCTTAAATTTGATTTTTGAATGTGTTGGAACCTTTTGTGGATTAAGTCCTTAAATCTTAAAAATGCAGTTTGAAGGTTGAAGCACAAGCATGACAACAAAGTTATGTGTGTGTGTGTTTGGTTTAGTGCACGCCTGCCCTACTTCACACCACTGCTGCAAAAACAAGATTTCAGGGAGCTTCTCTGCAGCTCTTTCACCGGTGCTGCGGTGCCATCTGGTGGTGGGATGGTTTCACAGCATGCTCAGGAAGAGGGGAGTGCTTTAAAGGAGAAATACATAACCTCTAACTTTAATGTGACCCTATCATGAGGTCAAATAATCAACACCAAAGAAAATAATTTTGGATTTTAGCGGCTGGTCAACAGATTGAGTTATTCTTTCTCAGTGTGTAAAGGGCTTAAGATGGATGAAGTCAAATAAATTCAACTATTGAAATATTCAATGACAAAACTACATTTATGACTCAATAGATGATGAATTCTGATCTGTGTGTGCCAAACATAAAAGTTAAATAAATAAAAAAGTTAAAGGCAGGATGGCGTGCTCTCTCTCTGGTCGACAGCTCCCTCTAGTGGTGAGTCCGCTGTGTTACACTATAGAGACATCACAGGCTGGCTGTATGACATGAGAGATGAAACGTTAATTATTTTTGCCCTTTTGTAATAAAATTTCTCTCGTAGAACATTTGTAAGCTAAAATATGCCTCATTTAAGCACACAATTCTCTGCACTTGACCCTTTGGGCAGGATTTTTATGTGGTCCAAGACAATAATGTAAATACTATCAGAATCAGAAATGTATTTATTGCCAAGTATGTTTCCACATACAGGAAATTTGACTCGGTAAATTGGTGCAATACCAATTGCAAAATGGTGAAAAATTGACTTGGATATATACAAAATATCCAAATATACAGTAGGCAGAAAGAGCAAAAACACAACCCAACAATATAGAGAGAATGTGCTGCACAGATGAGCATTGAACTTTTTAAAATAGATAAACACAGAGTTAATGCAACTTTATACAGCTAAATTTAAATAAATGATCAAGAAAAAAACAATTTTGAGTCTGTAATAAGTCACACTTTGATATTAAGAAGCAACACTTCTTTCAGGAAAGGTACTTTTACCAAAAATAAACATTTACAGAGAGACTCAAAATGATTATTACCGATGATTGAGCTTAAAAAGCTTGTCCAGGCTGCAGGGTTTTGCCATATTCACTTGATATTTATAGGAAAGCAAAGTCTCACACTTTTTTCTGCAGGTTTATTTTTAATCATAGTCTCTGTTTTACACACTGACACAAAGTCACCCTGTATATATATAATTATATATTAAAAACGGTAGACCCTGAAGAGCCAGTCTCCTCTTTTTTTTTTTTTATTTATCTGCACTTTAGAGGGTTTAATGTGCCTCCTCCACATTATACAGCACCTCGCGCCTTTGTGTACAAAACAAAAAGATTAAGATTTCTCCATCTTTGGAATGATAATAATAATAATAATAATAACAACAATCATAATAATAAAAATTATAATAATAACTTTATTTATATAGCACCTGTAAACACAGATGTTTACAAACAAAACAAAGGCAGAAAAAGGCAGAACTCTGGAGACAATAAATCAACAATCAGGTCAAAGAGAACAAAAGAGTCAAAGGAAAAGGCACAGAGGGTCATGGGAAATAAAGCAACTCAAGAAATGAAAATGGTAAACTGGTGAACATTATTTTCACAAAGCACTAACAGGCATGGGGAGTCAGGGGAGAAAATTATTTACATTTTATAAATCTCCTGCTAAAACCTCCAGAATTATTCAAGTAAATTAATATATTTTCCCTCCCTGCTCCATTTTGCCTTTAGAAGAAAAAAAACAATTGGCAAAACCATACACCTTTTTCTTTCAAGACTCAAAATGATATTTAAGTCCAGAATCACTTTTCTAAGTTCTGACTAATTCAGTTTTTCTCCATTAAGCAACTCTAAGGCTCAAACACCCAACAGCAGCCTCTATCATGATGAGCAGCTATCAGGACTTCGGGCAGGGGTGGACAACAAAAAATCAAAGGGGCCCATGCCCCAATTAAGCCAAGCCCCTGCCCAAGGGGTCGTGGCCACACCCCTGAGGGGGCAGGGGCTTGGCTTAATTGGGGCAGTGGGCAACTGGGACCCCGGGGGCCACATGCGGCCCTTTACATCACTTAATGCTGCCCACTAATTAACCCCTCCCTAAATATCTTTTATGAGGCATTCAAAAATTATATATAGTATTATTAACTACTTTATTTAGAAACAATGGTAAAAGAAGCATATTTGTGCTTTAAAAACTGGTAAACTTTTGATGCATTAAAAAGAACATTAAACTGGCTTTAGTAATGAGTCATGCTCATTAAAATTTTAATTGCATTTGAGTTAAAATATATTAATGTTGTTATGATTTTTTTTAAGCTTTATTTTTGCTACTCTTTATTTTTTCCTCATTGAGAGTGCCCGACAACATGTAACGGTGCTGCCTTCAGGCACTGGATAAAAATGTATTTGGCCCTCTTGGTCATCAAAGTTCTTTGTGTGAAATGCAGTCGCCTTTATTTAGGCTACCTGGCAGAGCATCTCAGTTACAATAGCAGAACTGACAACAAACAGTGAACCAAGCTAAGACAGCTGTGATTGGATGTCCCTCTTAACTCATCCAACCTTTCCACACAACCAAAGTAGCTGTGATTGGATATATTCCTAAATTGTCCCTACTTTCTACATGACCAAATTAGGTCTGATTGGATTAAGTCTCTGTCAGACATTTTAGTCTAGTTTTTTTTTTGTTGATGAAAATGTCAGTTAATTTAGTTTGAGTTTTTGTCCATGTGAACTTGTTTTTATTAGCTACTGTCTAGTTTTCGAGGTTTTTGACGAAAACTCTGATGAAAATAATTAGTCAACGAAATTAAGACTTTTAAAAGTCCAGGTCACAGCGGGACGCGGCCTTTTTCGGATTAACCTGAGGTTAGAGAGAGAAACAGACTGATTCAACAATCGTCTGTTTGAGAGTTTATTCATGCCTGCAGTGATCTCTCTCCACCTTCATCCTGTCCTCACTGCTCTTTACTCACTTTGTTTCAGTCTTTTAATCCTCTCTCTCTCTCTCTCTCTCTCTCTCTCTCTCTCTCTTTCTCTCTCTTTCTCTCTCTCCCTCTCTCTCTCTCTCTCTCTCTCTCTCTCATATTTTTAATGCGTTTGCCTGCAGGGTATCTTTCTATAACCTGACCTTGCCACGGTGCGCCTGTTGGACATGATTATGGTGATGCAACCACTGTGTGTGTGTGTGGGTGTGTGTGTGTGGGTGTGTGAGGGTGTGTGAGTGTGTGTGAGCCTCTCAGCCATCTTTAGCAGGCGGCTGCAGGAGTCGGTGTGTAACAGCTGCATGGAGAATGTTTGAGGCAGAGGGAGAGGCTGTGGGTATAAATAAGCACACATACATTTATATGAAAGCTTCAGGGTGTGAAGTAACAGCATTTATCGGTGTTGATGTTGTTGAGCAGATTTTTGTGGACTTTTTAATTTCTTAAGTTGTTTAAAATGAGTACTGAACCACAGTTCTGAGTTTAAAAAATGAAATGAAAAGCTGAACTTATTAACTTTATTAACTTATTGATACTTTCTGGAGCAATCCTTCAATCTGAAAGAAACTACAGGATGTCCATGAGGGTTGATCACATTTAAAAATAAGTAGGGATGCTTTGGATTGGATGGCGACCGGTTCAGGCTGTACCTGCCTCTTACCCGATGTTGGCTGGGATAGGCTCCAGCCCTCCTGGGACCCTGAAACAGATTAGCAGTATAGATGATGATGGATGGGTGGATTTAAGCTAAGAGGGAAGTGCTAGCATGTGGTCAATTAGTTAAATTTCGAAACTAGAAAAGCACTCGGAGAGCGCAGACCTCCACCAAACAGCTCAGTTTCACCAGTGGCTTTTCCACAACCCCTGTAAAAGATACAATTCTGGATCACCAGATCCAGAACAGAGCCAGGTTCTGGACTAAACTCAGCACAAACATGGAGGTTGTTATCCTGTATAAACACACCAAGTTTTGGGACCATCACTTAATATTTTTGTATGAATTATTGAATGTCGTCAATGGGATTTCCTGTTATAAAGTTCAGTGTTTTTTGTGACGTCAACCTGGATCAGATCCAGATGAAATTTACCTTGATGACAGAGACATGGACCCCATATCATCCTGTGAAACTGGAAGCGAATCACTAAAAAATGTCAGATATGATTTTTTAAAATTCTGTCCAATGTTAACTTCTGGGATTTTTAGAAATTTCTGGATTTTTTTTTGCATCCAGATAAATATACGTATCGCCACCAAAATCTAATTATCACTAAGTTGAGCCATTACCAACATCTCCTGAAATTTTTAGCAAATTCTGTCCAGTAGTTTCTGCATGCGTGCAAACAAACAAACAAAAACAGTAATTAGCTTTGCAAACAGGTTCTGTATTGCCTGCTTCCCTGGTGGGTTTGGCCACCTCGGGAGGAATTATCCAGGAAGAGAGGCTTCAAAATGACTAAAAGACTGAAAGTGAAAAACTGCAGAGTTGTCTTATATTGGAATACAGGTTGGGGAAGTAGACGTAGATATCACAGGAGCTAAAAGCAGATTCATCGTTTTTCTTTTTTTTTTTTAACATTAATTCAATGAAATACAGCACAGTGTCCCATACTGGTGGGTACTTGGAAACACAATATTAACAAAAGTCTTTGAGATATTTTCTTTAAACTTTGACCAAGTATTCACCCAAACTCACGGATAAACTCATGAGATATTGAAGGTCATAGAGGCAAAGGGGCATCCAACCAGACACTGTCTCTGAATTGGTTCTGCAAAATTAGTGTTGTCATAATCTCTGAAAAAACTTAAACTCTTAAGACAAATGAAGCTGTTGTTTTCCCTGCTCAAAGTCTTTCAAAAGTCTAATGAGCTTCTTTCTTCTCGGTGTTGACCTTGTTAACGACCTTGAGGTTTAGAATATAAACTTTGTTATCCCTCAGCTTTGAAACCTAATGAGGTGTGTCTCCATTCAAAGCCACGCATCTTTATTTGAAAACAGTCCAGAGGCAGCTCAGGCCTCCCACAGCTGTCCGGATATTTCTGTCTCCTGATGTCAATGCCGCTGCCATGCCAGGAATTCTGGGAACAGCTTCGAGCACAAAGGGGGGGATGTTCATTTGAAGGAGAGGAGGAGGGAAGGAAAGGATGGATGTAAGTAAAGGAGGTAAAGGAAGAGCTGCAGGTTCAACAAGTGCAGCCGACCTTTCAACTCACGCAAGGTCAGATATCACCAAAGCAGGGAAGTGATCCATTTAGTGTGTAGATTTATGGTTGGCATGGAACAATAAGCAGTATTAAGTCATTTCTCCTTTTGTTTATGTAGTCTGTGGATGAGTAACAGATTTAAGTGAAGTTTTTAAATCATGTTAATCAATTTATCTTCACATATCTGATGCCTGAGGCAGGAGGGGACCAGCATTCATGATAATGTTGAGCTTAAAAGAATCTGTAACCTGTTTGCTGTTTCTGCACAGTTATTTATCTTTGTGTGTTTTTAGAAGGGCAGATAATAATCCATCTGAAGCTTATTTACATAGCACTAATCTCAAGAGCAGCTCAGAGTAATTAAATATGCTTAAAACTAGAGCATTAAACATACGACGAGGGGTATGATTACATATCATGATAATTACAAGACGATTAGCAGGGTGATGTATTAATGTAGTTTCTGATCTATAATCCATCCATCCGGGGCTGGAGCCTATCCCAGCTGACAGCTGGCAAGAGGCGGGGTACATCCTGAACCAGTCGCCAGCCAATCACAGGGCCACATAGAGAGACAGACAACCATTCATGCTCACACTCATACCAAAGAGCAATTAAGAGTCACCAATTAACTTAATGAGCATGTTTTTGGTCTGTGGGAGGAAGCAGGAGTGCCCAGAGAGAGCCTATGCAGGCACGGGGAGAACGCCCAATCTCCACACAGAAAGGCCCTGACTGAAATGGGATTCGAACCAGCAACCTTCCTGCTGGATCACCATGCCGCCCTGTCTAATTTAGACTAACATAAATAATATAAAATGTATATAAATTTAGTCAGTTTATTTGTCTTTGTTGGGAGATTGGGGTGTGGCAGGAATCACAGACATTTGGCAACTAAATATAATGTCAACACTGATACAGTGATGAAAATAGACAAAAAAAACACATGAACATCACTAGAAACTCAAACACTGCATTCACACAGGAGAAAAGAAAAGGAAATTGAGTAGTGATGGACAGGCCTGTTTAACATGACTATCTGATTACAACATAGATGAACTTTCCACTGTTCCAGTGACAGAACAATAAATGTATCAGTGAGACAGTCAAATGTTGGACCGCATATCCATAAATTATTTACCCAAAAAAGAAAAAATCAATGTCCCCCATAGTACAAGGACCAGTCCAAGTTATTAACCAAAAAATAAAATATTAGGAAGAAACAACCTCTCAAGAAAGCTCAATAAAATGTTACTTGGCCCTTAAAATGAAACACAAATTAGCTGTAAAAGACCAATTAGCTGTAGAGATGCTGTGAGACCCAACAGGTAGAGGCAGAGCTCCACATCCTCACAACCCGCCCTAAAGATCAGGCTGAGAGAGGAAAACCATCACCAATAATAATAAAAACACAGTTTAAATACACAAGAGTAGCCAAGAAAATCCTGTATTTACTGGGACGCATGCAGAACTGTGAGATTATTGAAGTTAAATATGTCAAGTTCATGCTTTTTTTCTTTTTTGTTATATCATTTGAGTTTTTTACTTAAATGTGTTTGATTATACATTTTATTGAGCATTTACCTTGGCAAAAAAGATCTTTGAAGTGGGCTGAAATGTTTTATCACACCGCTAAAGTGTCAAGGTGTGTTTGAGAGAGAGAGAAGGCGAGAGAGAGGGATGTCTATTAGATACTCGAGTGTGTGTGTGTGTGTGTGTGTGTGTGTGTGTGTTGGTGCTGGTGGGGGTGGGTGAGGTCGATCTTAAAATAACCTCCCAACTGTTGTCACCCCTCCTCGCCTCTCCCCACACCCCCACTCAAGAAGCAGGTCACCACACAGACAACACAACACACACACAAACACACTCACACTCACATGCACACCCACGAGCACAGCCGTAGCGTCAGTTGGTCACCATTTCCCACATGGGAGCCGTCGTGTGTTTGGAGTCGAGGAGAGAAACTCACGCAACACTCGAACTTTGTTTTTATTGTTTTTTTTTTTATTTTTTTTAAATCGGTATTATTTCTTATTTTTTTATTTGATTGTTTTAAATGTGTGAAGTTCAAGGAGTGAAAGGGAATAACACTGATTGGAAACACAAGAGTGAAGCAGCTTTAAAAGGTAAGAATCAAACAAATCTGTTTTTCTCCATCCTGCCAAGTTTTAATCATCATTAAAGGAAAGAAAATCATGAAGTTTGTGAAAGGTTTCGATTGTAAAGTTGATTCACAGATGAAAAAGTGACCCAATTCTGAAAATTAAAAGAAAATATCACGTTCAGAAAGCCTTAGTATACCAAACTAACCAAGACCAAGATTGGTTTACACAGTAAAGACGGGGTCGTCCTGGAGCCTCAAAACACTCCTTAAAGGTCCCAAGACCTGTGAATTAACTTAACTTTTAATGTTGTTGAAGGGGCTCGGGGAGCAGCAGAATAACGCATTTTACTAAACTCTCTGTTAAAAGAGAAATGCGCCACCTTTCCTTAAAGAAAATGCACCTTAAAACGCTCTGTTTCTGACTTCCTGGGGTTTATGATGTCATAGCTGTACAGCCTCCACCTACATGTGTGTTTTCTGTTCATCACAGGCAGACGCCATGACTGTTTAGAAACTTCCCTCTTCCCACTGGGCATCATTTGGGCAGCCAATCAGTGCAGAGCTCATTATCAGAGTCTCCTGTAGCCCCGCCCACTCAGATCAGAGTGTTTCCAAAGGGGATGAAAAGAACTACCAAGACAGTTATTTTATTTTTTTATTCAGCTTTAATCACATCCTTGCTTGATGGAAACTCCAGACATGATGTCAACTCAGCAGGACATGGAGCTTTAAGTCTTTAAAGGATAAGTTCGGTTTTTTGACACCTGGACCTTATTTTTAGGATTAAATACACTCGTAGACTCACCCAGACAATTTGGTAGAGCTCGGAGCCGTTTTCGAGCAATTTAGATCCATCCGATGGTGTTTTTTCTCATGCCATAGTAGCAGACGGGGCCAGAAATCGAAGCCCCTAAATTAGACATTATCTGCTGCGAAACTCACTCCTCCTCTGTTGTGTTTGCCGTGCAATGTCCACAACAACACCACCAGTTAGCCCCCATTCGTGGACGTGCAGTGGTTGCTTGTTCTCTGGCCAGCTGTTCGGCTCTTTCCCTCTGCATCCTCCTTTCAAATAGCTCCTCGTCGGTATATTCTGGCTCAAAACGATACGGGCATCCATTATACTCAAAGTCGTCGTCAGACACTTCTACATCGGATAAATATTCCGCCATGTTGCACAAAAATAGCAGTGTAGCCGTGTAGCCTAGCAACAACAGCGGCTCTACTCAGCTGCGCTCTTGTCTGTGACGTCACCAAAAGTTTCCCATCCTTGTAAAGCCCCGGATGACCATAACAAGAAGTTGAGCTGACATGGTGATAACACTGGCCATTCATTTATAAAATGTAGCTGAAATGAGCGAGTTTCGCAGAAGATAATGTCTAATTTAGGGGCTTCGATTTCTGGCCCCGTCTGCTACTATGGCATGAGAAAAAACGCCGTCGGATGGATCTAAATTGCTTGAAAACGTCTCCGAGCTTCTTCTTTAATTTACCAAAACAGTTTTGTTTATCTGGTGCTGCATTTTCTTTTCTTTTTTTCTTTTTTTTTTTTTTTTCAATTTTCTTGCTCATGGGACAAAAACAGTGCAAAGTGCATGGAAAGGATAGTAATTTTACTCAATTTAAGGTCCTAGAAAGTATTTGAAATGGATTAAAGTTGATAATAGAAAGTGTGTAGAAACCTTTTATAGCAAAATCTGCACTTTTAGAGTTAATATCAACACTTCTAAAGTGTCTATAAGGACCCACGCCACACAGTGTCTTTTTCACTCTCTCTCTCTAGAGAGTTGGTACTTTAACTCTTATTAAGTGTAATTTTTGACTCTTTTTGGAGTTAAAATGTGAAAGGTTATAACAGTGTGACCTTTATGTAGCATTAGGAATGAACTCTCTCAGAGTATATTTCTCACTACTTAAGTTTTAACTCTTTATATCAACACTGCAAAGTGTAAATATTGCTTAATTTGTTATTTACTGTGTATTAATGGGAAAAAAAGCTGAAATAAAGATACCATGTTGAGCATCCATCCTTTATCTATACCACATATCCCTTTTGGGGTTATGGAGCTCTATCCCAGCATTGGGCAAAGGTGGGGTACACCCTGAACTGGATGTCAGCCAATCACAGGGCCACATAGAGAGGAAGCCAGAATGCCTGGAGAGAACCCACACATGCACAGGGAGAACATGCAATCTCCACAAAGAAAGGCCCTGACCAACACATGATCAAACCAGCAACCTTCTTACTGTGAGGCAGGTGCTCTACCAAATATAATAGAAAAAACATTTGCACTGCAGCAAAGTTACTGGGATTGTAATGCCAAATTTGTCAAAAAATTGTGTAATTTGGACACCTTTACTGCAGGAAACTTGTTGCGTTGCTCCTTGATCTTTTTTTCTGATATTTTTTGCACTACTTCTTAAAAACCATGAAACCTGATCGTGTCATATATCTCACAAACAGGTGATCGGTGATCAGTATTGGTCAACAAAAGCCTGATCGGGGCATCCCTACACTGAAGTTTTCTTAATGTGGGCTTGTGGCATCTGTTGGTTCTTGTCCAATAATGGGGGGCGGCCTGAATGGTTGACTCTACAGGTGTCACTCACAGGTTTAGGAGTTCAGAGTTAAAGATCCTACAGGGACACCGATGGATTTGATTTACAGAAACATCGTTTTGACTCTTCTTTTTGACACCAGCTCTTCTTCAGCTGGGAGTAAATTCTCAGGGTTTGACTCCATCCTGAGTAAAGTGCTGAAATTTGGCCAGTGACGAAATGTGACTCTTCTTAATTTGCTGTGCTGTTTGTTGGTGAAGTACAAACTTTCTAAGTGAAGTCTTAAAGTATGAGTTTGACATTATGATTGATAATATCTCCAGGGTTAAATCAGACTGTGGCTGTCAGCAGCTCCTTCACTCACATGTGAAGAGACGATGGGGAAAAAGTACCAAGACAACGGTGTGGGTTTATCTTCCTCTTTGCAGGACTTAGTGAAAGCCTTGGTCTTGCTTTGTTTGAGGAGGAAGCTTTGTTTGAGGCAGTTTTTATTCTTCTAATGGATGATGTTTGGTGTGGTCATGGACCAGGGAGGGCAGTAACAGCTTTCTCTGCCCGGAGCTGACATGATGTCTGTGATCTCTGCGACACTGAAAATGAGGGAAACCTCAATGTCTTTATATAATAAATTAAGGTTTGAATGAATGAGCCTTAGTCTGTTGAAGGTGATAAAGCTGTTTGGGCTGTGATGGCCATGTGGAGGGGTGGGTCAGATGAAAAATAGGATTATTTTTTGGCAGGTTTCACTGTCTGCCTCCCTCAGAAGATGGAGTCTCTGGGTTTTCTCTGTATTTGCACAAACCCACTGAAAACACCAGGGTGCATCACTAGTCCGTGGTATTACATCAAGTAAAATCAGTACTTGAATACACTGTTATGAGGCCATGTGAGTCCTGGATTCTTGCAGGCTCCCATCAAAACCCATCCTGCCCTGGCTCTTCTTCACTCTGACTGGACTGGGTTTGCTCGGGGTTGGTCGGCCATTTTTTGAAAGTTGTTTCCTTGATTGAAAGTAAAGAAGAAAGGGTTAAACACGTGTGCTTTTGTGTTTTCCATTGGCGTGCATCTTTTAAAAGTTTGTCTTGCATGTCAGTCCATGTTCTTGGCATCTCTCTTATGTCTAAACTCAGCACGAGTCCTCTTTGGTCCCCTCAGACTTGGCGCTGTTTGAATGTCCAGCAGCAGCAGTTCAGAGTCAGAACATCCCGGCTAAGTTTGCCGTCTTTGTGCCGAAGCTCCCACTTTGAAAACACGACTGTAACGAGTCTTTGTATCGCAGCCACGGGTCGGGCCGTCTTTGAAGCCTCTTAATTTGAATACTCCAGGGGGAGAAGGAGCGCAGAGCATTTGATCTCCAAGGTAAAACACGCTGCGCTGATGGGCTGCGGTGGACGAGTTGAAGGTTATTAGATCGAATGGGTGCGGATGAGGCCGAGCTGTCGCGGACGGTTTGGACGGCGGCACTCTGAAGCCCTTGATGTCGGCGGTGATGAGGGTGAGCCGGGATTGGAGCTGAAGCACGAGTCGACTTGGTTCAGATTGATTTTAGGCAATTAGAAAGCCTGCTGGATGTATGGACTCGGTGATTGACAGGTCTTGTCTTGACTCTACGTGAGCAGAAGATGAACGAGTGGGTGTTTGTGAGATCACACGATGGAGAGTGAAAGAGAAACGAGTTGTTCTCAGGGAGTTTCTTGTAAATGAAGATGATTTTATACGCTCACCCTTTTCATGGTTTGTACACACTTCAAGCTTCGGCCTAATGAGCCCTTCAAACTGAATTGAGCGTCTGTCAAATTAACAGAAAAAGACCCCTGAAGTTCTCGTCCCATCCTCAATGTCCATCTTTTTTGAATTTGATGTTAAGATGGTCACATGCAGATGTCAATCAAATCCATTTCTGGGGTTTCTTACCTCTTCAGACCTGCAGAAATGCCACATCCCTGCCTGTATGATGTCTATGTTTCACTTTGTTTTAGTTTATTCTTTCATCTGCTCAAGGATGTGGTCAAATTTAGCCCCGTAGTTTAGCTATATGCTCTAGAGGTGCTTCATATTTTTACTTTTGCATTACTTTGCAATGCAGCAGGACAAGCCAGACCCATGCCACGTCAAAGAATGACCCAACTTTTCAGCATCTTTCAGGACAAAGAGGCTGAAGCAAAAAGCAAAAATATATAAAAAACATAAAATATAAAATATGAAAAGCTCCAATGACAGAGACAGCCACTTTAAAACTTTTTATCACATTTGTTTTGTCTAGTTTGCATTAATAAATCTTTCTGTATGACTTTCTGAACTGTATAAATACAGTTTCTTTTAGAAAGGCATTGGCTTAATATAATTAATTCCTTTGTTAATGGTTAAAAAATGTTATAATGCATGTGTTAGGATTTTCTGAAAAGTTTGTGGAATAGGCTTTATTTCATTAAGTTCTGCTGTAGTACTATCTATGGAAACAATGTAATCCGACTTTAAAGTTGGATCCTCTAATAGACATAAAGTTTAAAATACCACAACGCTGGAAAATTAAATTTATGTGTATTAACTTTCTAATTTTAGGTCTTAAATGATGTAAGTCTTAAATATGACTTTAAAGTGTGTTTGCCAGTGTTAATTTTGTTGACTAACTAGTTTCGTCATAGTTTTCGTCAACAACCTTTTTTTTCCCTGACAAAAACTAGACAGTAGCTAATAAAAACAAGTGCACATGGACAAAAACTCAAACTAAATTAACTGACATTTTCATCAACAAATGAAAACTAGACTAAAATCTCTGACAGAGACTTAATCCAATCAGACCTAATTTGGTCATGTGGAAAGTAGAGACAAGTTAGGAATATATCCAATCACAGCTACTTTGGTTGTGTGGAAAGGTTGGATGAGTTAAGAGGGACATCCAATCACAGCTGCCTTAGCTTGGTGGTGGTGGGATAAGTTGTGGAGCGATCCAATCAGAGCTCCTCTCTTTATGAATTGATATATTCATGTAGAGCAGGTTCACTGTTTGTTGTCAGTTCTGGTATTGTAACTGAGATGCTCTGCCAGGTAGCCTAAATAAAGGTGACTGCATTTCACACAAAAGTTCAATTTGTTTCTGTTCATTTATACATTCAAACTTTATTAGCATTCAGTAAAGGGTTATTAGATGTTTGATTTATCCAAGTGTAAAACATGACTTCAGAAATTCAAGGAAACATAAAAAATGCCTTACCCTTTACACTTCATATTTTAGTCGACTAAATTTCCAGTAGATTTCATCGACTAAAACTAGACTAAAATTACAACACTTTAGATGACTGAATTATGACGAAAACTAAAAGTAATTTTAGGCAAAAGACTATAACTAAAACTAAATTAAAGAGTGCTGTCAACATTAACACTGTATGCACCCTGAAGCCGATGATAACTATAAAAATCAGGTCACCAGGACGGAAACGTCCTTCAGGAATAACACACACACAGCCGCAGGGTCTCATTAGCTCTCAGCGGTTTGACTGGACTGAAGATTTTCTAACAAATGACTTCAGATAGAAAGGACAGACGGGCCGTTAATTTAATCAGACTGTGTGTGTGTGTGTATTTGCATATTAAAGCTGTTTGTGAATTATTGAAGCATCTGAAAGACATGGGGACATTTTCACCGCTGTTTTAGGACGACGTGATGGCACTTTGATGATGAAACTTGGTGTGTGTGAAGTTCAGAGTGGATTGATGAGGTTAAAGGTCATCTGTACAGTCCACACTCGCATGTAAATCTGTTTAAAGTCTTTTATTTCGTCTGCTCATACTCGGGTTTCTTGTGTTTTAACTCCCCCGACCCTCCTCCCTCCCTCAGGGTCAATCTTGACCTCCCGGGGGCGTTTCTGATGAAGTCGTGGGTTCACTGTGAGATAAAAGCTTCATATCAAACACACCCGTCGCTCCTGATGTTCTGACTGAGAGAGATGTGATGAAGTTATAAAATGTCTGCTTGGGCGAAGCTGCATGAGAGCAGAAAAAGTCACTGCTTCGAGTCATAAGAGACTCTGCAGGGATAACGTCACTGCAGTTTCACTTGTTGTTTTGTTGTTTGTTTATTCTGCCCCGTATTCCCTTTAAAATAAGACTCAACCATTGAGTTAACTGGTAACTCTGATATATTAACTATAACTCAATATTGATAACTTTTACCTGTTTTTTGTGCCTGAAGATAACATTTGTTCCGATTTGGCACCATACAAAAAGAGACTGATTGATAGTGTGATCAGTCCCACACTTCACACAACCTGAAACTGGATTAACAAGACAGAAAGCTGAAATGATGGATTGGTTAATGGGCAATTAATAGGTTTAGGGATAAATCTGATGAATGAATGGATGGGTGGATGGTTGGTTGGATGGATGAAAAGATTGATGGATGAAGTGGTTGATATAAAGTGGATGTGTTAATAGATTGATAGATGGATGGGTAGGTGGGTTGATGGGTTGTTGTAAGGATTTATGGATTGGACACTTTAATACTGGATGGATGATGAATTGGGTGATGGATGGATGAAGAGCCTGATGGATGGATGGTTAGAAAGATAGAAGATGAGACTAATAGATGGATGGATTAGTTGGTTGATGGATAGATGGATGGATGAAGAAATTGATGGATGAAGCTGTTGAAAGATGGATGGACAGTTGGATGGATGGATGTATAGATTGATGGACTGGGTAACTATTTAATAGATGGATAAGGGGGGCAGTTGGATGGATGGGTAGGTGGATCAGTTAAAGGATGGATGAGTGTTTGGATGGTTGTAAGGATGTATAGATGGGGCACTTCAAGTCTGGAGGGATGGATGAAGAGCCTGATGGATGGATGAAGGGATTGTGGAGTGGACTGGTTGATGGATCAGTTGATATATTAATAAGTAAATACATAGAATGATGGTTGGATGGTAGGGGTGGATAGAAATGTCGATTCATCAATGCATTGCAATATTTCCCCTCCCAATTCAACATTGATTCAGCAAATCTTCTGAATCGATTCACCTCCTGGCCAGTGGGGGGTGCTGTGCACTTTCTCAGTGTTTATCCAGCTGCCGCTGGTGACAGAAGAAGAGCGAACATGAGTGATTCAACGGTGGTTTATTAGTATTATCTGTGTGAAATATTGTAAACAGTAGCATTAGTATCATTCTGGAGTGTTTTCTTTCCGTTCTTTTGCCGTACTTTCTCTGTGTTTTGCCGTCTTTTTTGTCATTGATCGTCTCTTTCATCATAGTTTGTTTTTTATATATTCCATAAATAGTAATTTTAGAAATACTGGAGGAAGAAATGTCGAGATCTCTGTCTTCAGCTGGACAGGAACTTCAGGGACTATCATCAGTGAAAAAAATGCCTGGACATGGTCTAAGATAACAGGCTGTAACATGGACACTAAATGCTGTAGGCAAACAAAAATATTTGAGTTTATGTAAAATAAGTGAATTTTTAGTCATCGCAGAAAATGTCTACATGTTCATTTACAATTGTTTATGGAGAGAGTCCTCGTAATTACACACCATTTTTAGCATTTATAACATAATATTGACAAATACTTGCCAGGATTGTTTACTTTTATTACTTGTGAAAAAAGGGTGAAAAATGTATTCAAAGGACAATTCCTGACACATTTATTGACAAAAAAGACAAAAAGTCCAGGTGGACATTTATAATTATAGTATTAACTTTCATGTTTTTTTATTTCTGTACTCCATATGCACAAATAAGTTATTATTGTGCGAATTTGTATTTTCAGATGTTTGATTGCTCAAAAATGTGCGGTGACATACTTCATATGTTCACATTAGCATGTAAATAAAAATTCAAAAAATTTTCAACAGGTACTCTTATTATTTGTGTATTTCTACTTCTTACTGAATCGATACTGAATCGAATCACCACCTAAAGAATCGACATCTAATCGAATTGTGAGGTTCTAATGAATGCCCAGCCCTAATGGATGGATAAGTGGGCAGTTTATTTGATTGGTAGTTGGGTTAGTTAATAATTGGATGGATGGGTTGTTAGGATGTATGGACACTTTAGGGCATGGATTGGTTGATAGAGGGTTGGATGGATGAGTGATTGGACTGGGTATAGAATCCATGGATGGATGAGAGAATGGGTTAGTTGATGGTTGTATGATAGAAGGGTAAAAGTTGAAGTTATATGAATTAATGTGATGCATTTTACCCACATCAATATATTCTCAGAAAAATAATGAAGAATTGCAAATAAAAGAAATGCAGAATATATCAAAGCAATTATATTATTTCTTGCAAAGAAACTAAACATATACCAGATATAAAATATTATTATGATATTATTTCTATTTCTTATGTTTACGTGGTAGATTCTACCAGCATGTTCATATTGAGGAGAAAAATGTCTGTAAGTGCCCCTCAGTCTGTTACGTCATCACTGGCAGGGCGTGATTTTTGCACAGGAAGTTCAGTGAAACTGCCAAAGTTCACTGCTGTGAAAACATACGAGGGGGAATAAGCTTCACTGTTGTCCCAAAGAAATGACATGTCCAGGGGAGAAGTTTAAATCTCAGAGAAAAGAGGCGAACATTGATGATTAAACCAGAAGGAGAAACCTGCTTTCAGCTCAGAGCTGTGCTAAAAGATGGAGAGCCTGTTAGAGCTGTGAAGAACCAGCTTACCATAACCCCACGCCGGCGGTGTGTGTCCGGTGTGGACATGTGTCCTCTTACAGTAGTGACAGATGTATTCTTGTCTTCTGGACCTGTGCTCAGCAGGTCACCCTGTCAGCCAAGTCTTACAGTGAGCCGGGCTGGCTGAGTGTGTGACCTACATTCTCACATGCCGAGCGCTTTTTGAATGTGGGCCACGGCGGAGCGGGAGGCGTCGAGGTGGTCGGGAGGGTCACCGTGGAGCAGCCCGGTGACTCAGCGGGCAGAGGACGATGTCAAGTATCTGACGAAGGCTAAAGCTCCACTTTAAAGGGCACCTGCTCTAGTCTGGGTTAATTCAAGAAATTTGTGAAGCTGTTGAACACAAGAGAAATGATGAATGGCTGTTGGGTCGGTTTTTCCCTCATCACACAACTGGACACACACGAGGCAATTTAAGGCCAAATTTTGGAGCTGATTTTAGGCCTGTTGGCCCCTCCTCCAACAGTTGCAGTGGCGTGGCCCATTTGAGGCGAGTCCCAATGAATTATTTGTCCAAGTAACCTTTAAGTGTTGGTGTAAAAATAATTATCAGGGGGTAGGACATCTTGAGAATTGGAAAATGACAAATACAGAGTCATATTTACATTTTTTTAGCAGTTTTATATGTCCAAAGCTGTAAATTAAATAACAGATGGGATAGAAACATATAAATTATACTACTTGTGCCTTTCAGAGTAAAATCTCACGGCTTCCTCTGGTCAGTTATTTCATGAATCAGAATCAGAAATACTTTATCAATCCCCAAGGGGAAATCTGGTTGTTTCAGTTGCTCTAATCCTCATTATAGCAGTAGAAAATATCAAGTAAAGACATTAAAATAGATAAGAGCATACATTTTAAATAAAATAAAATGAAAAATTAAGTAAGCAGGTTGCAGCTTGCAGAATCTTTAAGCAATATCAACTTCCTTATGAAGGAAAAATAAGTAAATTAAGTGGAAGTGAGGCTATAATTAAGGCCAAGGACTTCACACTATTTACATTAGCAATATTTACAATATGCATATAAATTTGAATATGAATATGTCATTGGGATATGAGCCAAGTCACTTGTGGGGAGATTTACTGTGGTCCTTCCTAAACCTTCTATAGATTTCTATAGACTTAATAGATGGAGCTGTGGCAGCAGGAAGACAGCCTATAAAAACACACTAGCCCAGTTCACGCTCCCGTTTCAAGGCGTAATATTTACCCCTCTGTGACATTTCACCTCCACTGTGAACATCCTGCAGGTGGGATGGGGGAACAGGTGGATCCCTCTTTGCTCCGTCTCTGAGGTTGTAACAGGGGCGTGATATTGGAGAAAGAGAGGCATGTGGACTCAGCGGGAGACAGGACTGCCACAAGTCTCCCAAACCAAGCAGTATTGCAGCGTGATTTGACACAGATATTGCGGCCTTATGATATTATTGTAAATGTGTTTATGTGTAATTAAAGTGTAAAGGCACAAGGGCAGGGATGCTGTTTTTCAGAGCTTTGCAAACTTTTATTCTGTCTCGTAGCTCTCAAGATGCTCTTAAGGCATCAACCTCAGTTTGTTTACATCCTTATCCTTAGCAAATAGTAGTATACTTAAGGTTCATTTTATTAAGTATGCTCGAGTCTAAGTATAGCAAGTATACTACGAACCATGTACTTGTAGTGTTCTAGAAAGTATACTAATTTAATGCTTTTTC
This sequence comes from Cetoscarus ocellatus, assembly GCA_037902135.1. Classification (NCBI taxonomy): domain Eukaryota; kingdom Metazoa; phylum Chordata; class Actinopteri; order Labriformes; family Labridae; genus Cetoscarus; species Cetoscarus ocellatus. The sequence goes on from JBAMNC010001201.1 coordinate 186,443, forward strand.
AGACTAAATTGGAACATTTTAAGTTTATAAAAGTATACTTTAACTTTACTTTATGGGGTCATTTAAGTTTACAAAAGTAAACTTTCAGTTATACAAGTACACTCATCTATATACTGCTAGTGTACATGGTATATACTTCTAGTCCACATTTTAGTTTATTAAAGTATACTTTAGGTACACTTTCATGAACTAAAAATACTATTTTTTTTGCTATTTTACTAGTTTTCTTGTTGCTGTACTTTAAGTATACTTGTAAGTTCTGCTTTCTTGTAATTCCCCTTCATGCACAGATTAAACAAAAAAGTTCTGTATCAGTCAAAACTCTGACAGACTAAAGCAGAGACACAACAGTGCTGTATGCTTGAAAGATGGTACATTTAGTTGAATGACTTGGTTATTTTTAAACAAACGTTGTTCACATCAAATTTCTGCTTTTTCTCCATGTGCCAAACTCTGTTGTGTTTTAGTTGAAGTACTTCCTAAATCAGACAGGTCTGTATGTAAAGATTCACAGACCCTGGCCTGATATGACTAAAACAAAATGTGTTCTTGTTAAAACAGATGACACTGTGTACACGACACCATCGCCAAACCCTGATGAAGGGACTAGAACTTGATCAATAAAGTCAAGTCAAATGTTTCTCTGTTTATGTTTTTAAGGTACATAAAGATAATGCAATTGAGCACACATACTATTTACTGTAAACTTTAAACTCCAGCTCTATATGATCTTGAACATGTAAGTTTATAACAGGGGTAATACCTCAAAGCAAATGTGTGTAGAGAATTGTTTTTTAATTCTGATAAATTAAATTGAAGCACAATGACTTGACCTTAGTCTGTACTTGGAACAAGATATACTAAGTATTAGTACTTTGTGGCAGAAAGAAGTAAAAAGTATACTAAAGTATAAGATTTAGTGTTTAAGTGTAAGTGTAAGTCTTAGTATTAATGTACTTAGTCTTAGACTTTTCTTTATACTTTTCAGTATAAGCCAAGTATACTTCACTATACTATTCTTAAGTATATTAAAATATAGAATATAAAAAGTACACTTCAAGTATACCGCCTCAGTTTTAGTTTAAAATAAGTACACTTGAATAAACTACTTTTTGCTAAGGGTTCTTACTGGCAAACTTGCAGATCAACCTTATGTTTTCTGCAGCCACTGTAAGAGAATATGCCCCAGCATGGTGGTGTTAAAGCAGTCCTGCAGAGAGCAGAGGGGAGGGGAGGGGGCAGCTGCCATGGCCTCACAGAATCACCAAGCCGAGTGTGAAGTGCTGACCAGGTCTATCATAACTGCTGCCACAGTTGAGCCTCGCCCCTCTCTTCATGGGCTGACGCTGTTTACAGTGTTTACGCTTCACTTCGACATGCTTTGATGAGAGTTTGTTTGACGAAGTGGTTCAATCACTGGTCAGATAGTCTTCTGCAAGGCTCTGCCCGCCCAAAACACTTTCTATGGGCTCTTACCCAAATGGACTAATGTGAGATATATTGCATGGTCCATCTGGTGTGCCAAAATTTTTTTAGGGTATGACTCAAACTAAAATTCCCCAATGACACGGCAGGAACCACTAAATATCAACGTGCTCAATAGCAGCTTGGATCAAAACTTTTTGACTATTAAGTTTTTGTCAAGATAAATAATCTTGATTTAAAAAAAAAACATTAAAACCTCACAGTGAACATATAAAAAACTTAATAAAAGCTTGTAAATGAATCCCTCTGTGATATTTCTGCAGGAGTCCGTCTGTCTGTCTTTACTTTTATGTCTTCTTTATTTAGTTCGGTGATATCTGTCTGCAGTTTATTTTCTAATGAGAGTGTTATGGAGACAGCGTTGATCCCTCGCTGTCAGACTGGTCAGATGTGGCGTGTCCTCCACGTTTTCTAACCGTCCCACATGAAGCTGAGTCATGTTTAAAACTGGACTCAGACGTCACAGAGCTGCAGAACTTCTGCTTTTCCTCCTGCAGAAATCTTTCTTCATGCTGTTTAACACACTGCACATTGCCTGCAGACATGTCCGTCTCCAGTTTTTCTCTTTAGGGTTTTATATCCCTCATATATATATATATATTTTTTAAGATGAAATGTTCTTTGTGTGTGATTTTAGGATATTTGTGAAGACATCTCAGACCATGTGGAGCAGATTCACGCCCTGCTGGAGACCGAGTTCTCCCTGAAACTTCTGTCTTACTCTGTCAACATCATCGTCGACATCCGGTGAGTCTTTTCACAGCATAATGGGATGAACTTAAAGTCCCACACACTTAAGAAAATCATATATTTTACTCCAGTGCTGGTTATATATGGACCAGTGGTTCCATAACTGAAAGACACCAGTGCAAAGACCTGGACAGGAGGAAATTCCTGCAAAGTAAAGCTGAAAATGTCATTTAAAACCAATCAAGTGAGCATCACTTTTCTGTTTTAAAGCCATGAGCTTGGCTTCACATCCTTTATTTGCAGCAAAAATGGAAGATCACTGTCACAAAGTGATTTAAGTTTGCTTAAGTTTGCTTCTCGTGCACTTCTTTAACTCCTTTCATACCAAATTGGACTAAACATCTCGGCTGAGATGAAAATAAAACAAAGATTTTTTTAAACTCCGAGAAAGAAAGTATAATTAAAGAGGTGTGCTTATGTTTAAAACAAGAAAAGTTAGATTAAATATCAAATACAGATGTGTTTTGGTTTTGGGTATAAAATTTTGGAATGAGCTCAGTGATGCCTTAAAATGATGTAAAACTATCCTAAAGTTCAGAAAAACCTTAGAGGATATATTAATTAATGCTTATATGGTATAACGATTTTACAGTATTATGATTTTTAGAAGGATGTCTTATATGTTTTTTCCTGATATGTCAAATGAATCTATGATTGTTCAGGAGAGGCAAAAATAAGCCACAATCTTCAGCCTATACCTTTTTCTGTTTTTGATAAGTTTGTGTTAAATGATTGTGCTCTGTGTTTGTTCTTAACATTTATGTAACCGAAATAAAAATATTCATTCATTAGTTCAGATTGAAAAAATAAAATTTGAAACTGAAATTGCAACAATTGTTTATGATTTAAATGACAAATAAGGTAATTTTTTCAGATTAAATAGACTTTTGATTCAGGTCTGTAATTATTTAATCTATTTTTTTCATTTTTACTCTGAGATATATTTTAACACGTGATGTGTCATTTTTTCAGTTTCAGATTTAAATCTTTATTTTTTGGTTAGAGATTTCTTTTTTCACCTTCAGATCTTTTTGTTCAACACTTTTTGACATATCTATCAAAGTTCCCACTTTTCCTGAAGGCAACATCATCTGAGGATGCTTTGCTCTGCTGTCACTCAAAATCCCACGTCCTTTTCAGTTGAGGCCACACCCCCACGCCAGAACACGGCTAAAAGCTTGAAACGGAAAAAATCAGACCTGAAAGTGAGGAAAAGAAATCTGAAACTGAAAAGATTTGATTTGATTTGATTTATTTTGGATCCGCCATTAGTTACAGCAAATATGCTGTAGCTGTTCTTCCTTGGGTCCACATATTACATTT